>JBBPDC010084762.1:0-10193 GCA_037974485.1 Hemigrammopetersius urotaenia
TCTCCTTTCCTCTCCTCTCCCCTTCTTTTCTCCTCTTTTCTCCTCTCCTCTCCTCTCTTCTCCCTCTCCTCTCTCCTCTTCTCTCCTCTCCTCTCCTCTCTTCTCCCTCTCCTCTTTTCTCTTCTCATCTCTTCCCCTCTGTTCTCTTCTCCTCTCTGCTTTTCTCTTCTCTTTTCTTCTTTCTTCTTCTCCTCTCTTCTCTTCACCTGTCTTTTGTTTCTCCTCTCTTTTTTACTCTCTTCTCTTCACTTGTCGTTTGTTTCCCTTCTCTTCCCTCCCCCTGCCATTTGTTTCTTAATTTCTCTTCTCTTCTCTTCTCTTCTCTTCTCTTCTCTTCTCTTCTCTAGTTTCTGTTTTATTTTGTGGTTTGCTGTGTATTTCAGTCAGCCGACAGCACACTCGACTCTCCTCTGCAGTCTTTAAGCTGACTCATAGGTCTCACTCGCTGCTTTTTGGCTCTGAATTTACTTTTAGGAAACATTTCCCCAGGCGAGTTCCTGATCGTCTTTATGTTGCGTAACCCGCCGTGTTCGATCTCGGCTGCATGCGGTGCTTTTGGAAAGCCATTAGGGCGACAAAATCCTGCAGATAAATCTTGTTCGTCTGAGCGGGTGACCCAGCCGGCGGCCGGAGAATGAAAACATGTACTCAGACACCCATGAGGGGCCGCGGCGGCGATGGTGCTTCGGTAAACAGCGCGCACAGTCAGAGACGGCAGGGGCCCCAGGGGGGCGGCGTCCGCGGCTCTCTGAGTGGATTTCCGTGCTGACAGGCCGAGCCGCGGCAGCTGCACTTGTGGAGCCACCTGAAAGCCGAACGAAGCATGAAGCGATCACTCGGGATGTGCAGTGATGTTTGGTCCGACTCAGACTCCAAAAATGGCCCTTAATTCTTTTTACAGCCATGCAGAAAATGAATGCAAACAAACAAGAAAGCTTTAAATAATATCAAGATTTGTCTTGTTTGTACGAAGTACTTGAAGTTTTGTGAGATGTTCGGTTCCAGATTTCTCCTCCAGCTTTTGTGTGGATTTGTGAAACTCCATCAGCAGCCCCTGGTTTCATCTAATAAAGTTTTAATTGAGCTGAACCTGGTATTTGGGGGTTTTGATGAGAACTAAAGTGCAATACTTGTGTATATTCTAATAACAGCCTTTAAAAGTATGTACTGATCAGCTAAATGAGTTTTAAATATTTTTTTCTTAAGTGGCTTTTACACCATACTCTCACTAACAAGTAACAGAAACTTTTACCCGAACTTGCCTTAAAGTTAAAAAGTCTTATATAGTCTTATATAGGGTCATCCTAGATCTGTTCATGCCTGGTATTAATGTCTGTTTTGGGGAATCGGACCACAGGAAATACGCCAGTTTAAACCTAGTAGTTCCACTGGCCACTAATGATTGAAAAAGTCTTAAAGACTCTAAATACTGTTTCATATGATACGTTTACTCCCCACATCCATACAGTCATACAGAGTTTTCAAATAATTGTTTTTGTGATGTCACAAAGCCAACACATTTTAAATATATCTCCTTATTCTGGCTACGGCAGTTTAGCTCCTCCCATTCATGTACCGATTTTAACCTTTAATGGTTGAAAATTTGACATTTGTTGGATTACATGAAGACCTTGTTTCATCAAAACACCCATCTGACTGAGTAGTAAATGTCATAAGTGGACAGTGGAGACACATTCGAGAAGCAGAAAGCAGTTCTAGCATTAGTCAACTGTTCAACAGCTCTTTCTCTTGACGCGCCGCCACTCGGCCGCTCTCCGGACCCCCTCCCTCTGCGGGTTTCCCCCACGTGCTTGTGGGCGGAGACTATGCTGAAAGTTTTCCTGGGTTCAAAGATCTTGTGGGTTTACCTTAACAGATTGTGCACAGAATGATGATGAATTACCACACAATATGAAAACGCACGTCTGAGTAGCTGCAGGTTTTTGCTCAGATTGTTGTGTAGGTGCATGACAGGGGGAGTGCCTGTATAATGCCTGTATGTTATGTGGAGGTTCTTTATACTTGGACTACTGCCTGGCCCAGAATCCACTGCTCTGCAAATGAGGAAAAGCAGGTCGGAAGAGGTGCAGAAAAAGTCTGAAGCTCAGGAGCTTCTGTGACAGGGGACTGATCTGAGAACAGCCTCAGTGTCACAAATTAATATTAGCCAAACAGCATCTGAGATACTAACCCCAAATCCTCTGCACAGCTTGGCTTCAGACTAAAGCAAAGACGTCCCGGGGGAGAGCGGGCCTGGAGTTCAGAGTGAATCCGAACTGATCCAGGCCGAGTTGACGGATCGCTCAGTAGAAGTTGATGTCTGATGTAAATTGATGGGCTCAGAAGGAGGTCAGTGGGTTTTGTGGGTGCAGGGGCGTGGCCTTGGGTGCTGCAGCACAAGCAGCTGGGTGGGGGGTAATGGGGGGGTTGACGCCTGGAGGGTAGAGGTTAACGTGACTCACAACTTGGCTTTTGAGGCAGAATGGCATTCTGTAAACCCACCAGTTACAGGGGCTTACAAGAGGTCGACTGATCAGAGAGAGAGAGACAGAGACAGAGAGAGAGAGAGAGAGAGAGAGAGAGAGAAGTGTAAGTGCAGGAGTGAGGGTGCAGGAAAGAAACTTGGCTGTGTGTTTATTTTTAATCTGCAGTTCAGTTCTAGACAATTTGCTTCCATTTATTTCAGTTTCTTTAATCCAGTTCAGCTTAGTTAAGTTCTTTTTAATTCCGTTTTTTAAATTCAATTCAGTTCATATTAAATGAGTTCAGTTCAAGTCAGCTTCATTGAATTCAGTCCAGTTCAGATCATATTACCTGAGATAGGGTTTAGGTTCGTTTGAGTTTATTCATCTCAGCTCAGTTCAGCCCAGCTGAAAAAAATCGATTGAATTCACTTTTTTGGAGAGAAGTTGAGGACGTTCATGCTGTCTGTCGTTATCTGGGCGAATACAAGGTGTCTGTTAGAGGCAGCAGGTTTTGGCCGTCTGTTCCCTGCAGTCCAGCCCGGATGAAGGGAAGCGGTGTATTCCTCCAGTATGTGCTGAGGATGAGAAAGATGAGACAGATTAGTGCTTTGGAGAATAGGGCCATGGGATGACACCTGATGTCCCAGATCGCCTTTTCTGGCCGACATGTCATATTAT
Organism: Hemigrammopetersius urotaenia; assembly: GCA_037974485.1. Classification (NCBI taxonomy): domain Eukaryota; kingdom Metazoa; phylum Chordata; class Actinopteri; order Characiformes; family Alestidae; genus Hemigrammopetersius; species Hemigrammopetersius urotaenia. The sequence continues at coordinate 3,144 of JBBPDC010084762.1, forward strand.
TTTTGCCTGCTTCATATGGGATGCTTTCAGCCCCACTTCACAATGAACCACTTACATAACTTTCACACACACTCACACACACCGCTCTTATATTTCTATAGCAACTAGATTTCATGACTAAATACTGCTGATCCTTATACTGTAAGCTGGTTTGGATAAAGGCGTCTGGCTAATTAATGTAATGTAAACAGAATAATACTACGTTAAAAATGAATGCTGATTAATCGCATGACATGACTTTAACCCGGTTCTGTCGAAACACGCTACCCGTCGAGATGTGCTCCCGGGCCCTTCTGTGCATGTGCAGCTCCACAGTCTTGGGGTTCAGTGCCGCGCCCATAAATCTACTTTGGGACTCTGGCAGCTGTATAAACTTCAAGGGAGAATTTTCCCACAGAGTAGCAGGAATCAGAACGCCCTGCTTCACAGTAGCCTTTCTCTGTGTTAGAACCGGACTGTATAAACTGGCTCTATCAGCTCTAAAGATCTCTCTGTCTTCTCATATTATTTGTCTATTTCTCATCATCAGTGTTATAAACTTGACTATAAACTGTATGAACTGTATAAACTAAAGGGAGCATTTTTTAACCGGGTAGCATGGATCGATAGACTCTGCTGTTGATTTGTGCTAGGCTACATAATTCATTAAACGGTCTTAAACTGCACATTGGATGGATTTAGTTCTATCATTGCTCTTGCTGAATCATTTACAAAAGAATTTAATCATTTTTTTATATTTTGAATCACCCGTCTTACTGTCTTATCTTTAGAGTCATCTGTTTTTACACTGGTTCAGGACTTCAGTCAGATGGTCAGGTTCAGGGAATGGACTGAAGATGAGAGTCTCGGAAAGTTCTTTAGAAGGCCTGGAGTACTGTTCCTCAAAACTTTATTAAAAATACAAGAAAGTCTTTGGATCAGAAGCTCAGTGAGAGAACTGAAGTGCTCTGTGGTTTTTCAGATGGAGGCCACTTGAGCACAGTGTCTGGTCTTTAATGAGAGAAAAAAAGCTCATTTTGTAACTTAAAGGAATATCAGTCTGAAAGTTGGTGTTTGCCATAATTTCCTTCAGCTCTCAGATCTTATGCATAAACCAGGTCAGATTTAGAAACGGTCAGGATCAGCCGTCTTCACCACATACATCTGACGGGACATAAAACGTGGAAAAATGATCCTATTTCAGCACGTTTGAAGTGTTTACAGCTTTCTACAGCCTGTTATTTGTTTTGGTGTATCATAGTCCATTTATGTCTCCTTTTTTTTTGGGGGGGGGGGGGGGTACAAACCAATGGTCTACACTGAGTGTGTGCAAATGATAAATAATAATAATATTTCCCTTCCCCAGAATTTCCCTTCCCCTGAAGGCATTTCTTCCCACCCTGGAATGAACTGAAAAAGATCTGCTAATTACTGAAGTGTGTGTGGTGCTGTGCATTACTTTGATAAACTGGGACATGCCCTTGAACAAGAAACAGTAAAACATGAATAAGGCACGGCTGAGTCATTTATAGACACTTTCTGTGATGAGGCGGGATTTATCTAATGTCTCAGACGGTGCATGCGCGCGTTTGTCTGCTTTGGTGCGCTTACATAAATGTCCTGACTCTGACCAGCATAACCAAAAAAATACAATAAACTTATAGACAACCTGCAGGAAATCATAACACAAAATGTAATGTAAGAAAAATACTACGTGTGGTAAAACAAACACACTATTTATTGAAGGAAAAAGTGCCATTTTTTTCTTGGGTGGAACTATCATTACTGGGCAAAATGTGCAATTTAAACGTGCAATTTTTCTGGTGCATTTCTACTGTTATTGTCGCAGGTGGGGCTGCTAAGCTCCATCCCGGGGCTATCTTGGAATGTGTAGACACAGGCAGTACGCCAAGGATCCATGCAGAACGTGACTTTATTAAACCAAAACTCAAAACAGCAAAACGAACAGGCACGGTGGCCGTAATCTCGGAAAAACCAGGCACAGGAATCAGGACGCGACAGGGTCAGGGTACACGAGCTGCTCTAATGACGACGATGGACAGATAGGGGTAAACTGACATACACGGACTTAAATACAGAACATAACAAGGGGAAACACAAGGCAGCTGGGAACTAAGGAACAACTAAACAAGAAGAAGCTGCTGCAGCATGTAGCATGACTGCTCCGTGTCTTGTCCTCGTATTTTAGTGTTTAACCCCCCAATGTTCAACAGTTATCTCAGTGTATTTAGTATCAGTAAGCTGTGCTCTGTGTAAACATGTGGGTAGAGAGAGTTATTTCAGCCTTTCTTTTGTGTACGAGTCTTTGCACTCTGTTAATGCTAACCGCTAATGCTAATTTTAAGCAATAAAGTTTTCTGATTCTGATGATCTATTTACCTTTACATTTCCTTTAAGGGTAATGCATTAAACTGAATTTAAAATGAAATTAATGTGTTCTGGGAGCAGATATGGGGGCATATATTTTTTTTTTTACCAAAACACAGTTTTTTCACTACACGCGGGTGCTCTTGGAACGTAACCCCTGTGAAAAGTGGTGGATTACTGTATATATACACATATACCCAATACAGACATATCACTTAGTCTACAATTACTTCATATATAGTTTACAAATACATTTATGTAAATATTTTGCAACACAGATGTCCATATTCTTTATCTCTAGATTGTATACTGTACATTTTATACTGCACTGTTACTATAGCATTTTATTTTTATTTTTATTCTATTTTGTTCTATGTTATACTATTCTATTGTTATCTGTAATTTTTGCTGTTCCTAACTTTGTTCTGTCCACTTTCTGCTGTGACAACGCTTATCTTATCTTATCTTAGTTGGAGGTCAGTATATAGAACTGGAGATCAGATTTCCACTATTCTTTACAGAACTGCTTTAATTCAACCACACTGGAGGCCTTTCCAGCATGGACTCTTGGTTTAAGGTTCTCAGTTAGCATTTTGACTTGGTCACTCCAGAACATTCAGTTTGTTTCTTCAGGGCATTCAGACGTGGGGGCATGCTCCAGATCGCTGTCTTTCTGAGCAGCCCATCAGCTCTAGATCATGGAGAGAGCATGGATTTCCAGCTTCTGTCAATTATAGTCAGTCATCCAGGCCTTAAACAACAAAGCCTTTCCATACCGTCGCACTGCCACCACCATGTTTGACGGGTGGTATGATGTCATTGTGGAATGCTGTATTATCCCCTAAAAGCTCCGCATACATCACTCCATAGATCATTACTTCAAAAGGCATCCGAGCCATCAAGGTGTTTTTCGGCAAATGAGAGAAAAAGGCTTTACGTTCCTCTTAGTTAGGAATGGTTTTTACCTTGCAACTCTCAGATTCCAAATAACGGCACCATAAACACAGGCTTTATCTCTGGGGTCTGTGAGGCCTGCTGTTACTCTGCTGTTTGTCCGGGTTGTTGCTGAGCTCTTGGAGGAACTTTGGTGGATCTGCCACTTGTCAGAAGATGCACCACTGTTCTCCAATCGAAGACAAAAGCTCTTTCTGTGGTTTGCAGGAGCTGTCGAATGGCTTTTAGCCCTTTTCTAGTCTGATATTTTAAAAAGTCTGTCTCTATGTTCCAGAACTTCACTTGACGGCAGCATAGTGTTCAGCTCGTTTAGACGTTTTAGATACTGATCATAGCTGGAAAAGTTCTATTTAAACAGTGTTTAGGTTCAATCATGCATTTTCTGTAATCAAGCATGCATGTGTCTAGTCTAACTGATCCTGATTACCAGCTAAACTAGTTCAGGGCCAGTTGGTGTTAATGTTTTTTCATCAACACAAGAATCAAAATGATAATTTAAAACTGTATTTTGTGTGTGTGTGTGTGTGTGTGTGTGTGTGTGTGTGTGTGTGTGTGTGTGTGTGTGTGTATTGTGTTCGGTGGGGGGGCATTACGGGGGACAGCATAGCGCTCAGCAGCTCTGACTCCGCCCACTAAACAGCAGGCAGGGTATTTCTGTAACTGAAAGTGAAGGCCAGGTGCTGCAGCGTGGGTTATTTCTGAGATGTGGTGCGTTTACAGCGAATTGTGAGGCACCCTGAGGGAAAATGAACTGCAGTTTACAAGAAATCATTAGAGACCTTTATACTTGCTTTGCAAAAGCATTAAATGCAACATTAAAGCAATTCAAGATTCAAAGCGTTTATTGTCATATGTACAGAAAAAAATGCTCTCTGTGCAATGAAATCTTTATTAGGTTAAAAAAAAATAAAAAAATATATAAAATTATATTTATATAAAAATATATAAAGGAGAACAAAAAAATGATTTTTTAAATTTTGTTATGCTGTTCTTCCTCTTGCGTGGAAACCTTCACTAAGAGAATTATACTGTAGGGGGGTGTGGTTTGTGTCATTTTCATGCATTGAATTGTCTCTCTTTTTTGGGGGCAAGGTTCAAATCGCTCTACCCATGTGGAGATGATTCATGAATCTTGTATCAAAAATTGTGTTTGAGTGCAATTTTCAAATCGGAAAAATGGCAAAAAGAATGGGCAGCTGAATGACCAAGTCTACATCCAGGACCCAAATGAAAAAGGTGGTTTGGATGTGCCTAGAGCTTCAATTATATATGATATATGGTCAGAGGGGTCCAATTTCCCCTCATGTGACAAATAAAGGCTGATGATGATGATATATAAAAAGCAAAAATGTATATTATACTATTGTAGCGTCACCAGAACGGTTGGAAGGGATGACACAGTTGTGCCGTAAACATCTGCTTATTGTTGCACAGAACAGGTTACTGTTGGCCGTGACCACAGCGCAGTAAAACAGAAAAAGAGCAGAACACAACTAGCGAGATGCTCCCTCGCTCCTCTCATACCCGCTCTCTCTCTCAGCCACACACACACACACACACACACACATACTCGCACACTCTCATTCCATCACGCGCATACCCCGCCCCCAACCCGCTCATCTAATCTCTAACACGTTTCATCTAACAGAATATCCAACACTAAACAACATTACTGCAGAGTCGCTACTCTATATTCCAGCTTCAGCCCTTTTAGTCTGTCATGGTCAACTGCCAGTGAAAATTTTTTTAAAGGCAGCTGGTCTTGGTTGTGATCAACTAAGAGTGTTTGGCGAGACTGTTGGGGAAGACCGATACCAGACCCTCCTGCAGGGCATATTTATCTGTTGTTTGTTTGTTGTACGTGCAGAGAACAGGATTGCCAACTCTCACGCACTGAGCGTGAGACATATGCATCAGTGAGACTAATATGAAAGTAATAGCAGTATTTTAACAACCTTATAATGAAAAATATACATGAAATTTAGTTTATCTCTAGAGCCATTGAAGGGAGCAGTGTAGTCGTCCTTTTCGACTGCATTACTGTCCATTCCTATGATGTTTGAGGGGGTTGAAGCCTTAAGTGTGTCTGACTTGTTTCCCATGTATTAATGATGTGTGTGTGTGTGTGTGTGTGTGTGTGTTTTACAGAGTCAGGAATGTTTCCTTGCCGGTCCGGGTTTGCTCCACGTTCCTGCAGGTGCATATGAGCAGTAAACCCAAAAACATCACCGTGGAAACGAGGCCCGGCCAGAACATGGCCGACTTCAAGAAGAGCCGCGGGGGGTTCACTTTATTACTCCCACCTCAGTGAGACCAGCCCAGCGCCGCCAGAGGGACGAAAACCAGGACGCACACGACGGACCCACCCAGGCTCCATCCAGGCTCCGCCCATGAATGCACTGTTTCCTGGTTACTGTTGCTGGGTTGGACAAGCTTTACAGAACGCTGGTCAAAGAATCGTATTTAACCCCCTGGAGAAACGGCAGCTCACGTCTATTCAAAGTACACCCATTGAGAGTCAGTTACTCTGGGTAACAATTTTTTATGAAAGGTCTGTTTCATTGCAATTTTTGATGTTTCTTAGTCAATTTTTGCACTGATTTAGAAAATCACATTAGTTTTTTCCTCCCTTCAGTGGTTCTAGAGATAAACTAAATTCTCTGTATATTTTTTATTATAAGGTTGTAATACTGCTATTATTTTCATATTAGTCTTCACTGATGCGTGAGAGTTCAACCCTGTTATCCACATGTGCAACAAACACACACCAGATTAATATGCAAAAAATTATCAGTAGAACAGAAGAGCGTCAGCCTAGCGCCGAGTTTAGTTTTTTCTAAAAAAATGACGTTTCTAACTAAACCCTTGAAGCTCCATGAAAATAAACGTTACCGCAGAAATGAGTGAAATCAGAGATTTTAGAAGAAACACCAGAGAATGGAATGAAACTCATCTTTGTTGCCTGTTATTCATTTCAAATGGTGTTTCTTTAATCTGCTCGCGAATGGACCCATTGTTAGAGTAGATTTTTACTGATTGGTACCAGATTTATGGTGAAAAGCGTATTAAGCTCCTCTTATGGAAGTCTTGTGCGAAAATAATGGCACCCCTGGACGAACGATATGTCATTGATACATATCAGTGTTCACCTCTATACAGTGAACACACTTCTGCACAATTTTAGGCACAATCACTGCTTTAGTTGCTGAATTTAACATATTGAAAAAAATATGGAAGAATGTGGCTAAAATTGAAATGCTATGTGTTATTTTTTCATGATGTCATACAGAAAATGTACATATAAATTAAAATGCCATATTTATGCTTGTTCTCCTGTAGAGGATGTATATGCAACAAAATATCCTTTGACTGGGTGCCTTCAATGCAACTGTGGTCTGGAACCCCCATCTGGGGTAGCAGAGCTGAAGATAACAGGACAAACAGCCTGAAATGTTTTAGTTCCAAAAAATAAATCAGACTGTCCGGCAATGATTCAGTCACAGAAACCTTTTCACCATATTTTATAAAGTAGGGATGGCTTAATAGCATAATTTACTTCCAAAGATTCTGACTTATTTGTTCAATGTGTTCTTGAGCTGGTAGCCTAGTGGTTAGGGCATTCGCCCTGCCACCAGAACGTCCAGGTTCGATCCCCAAGACCACTAGGCGCCGCTGAGGTACCCTGAGCAAGGTACCGTCCCACACACTGCTCCCCGGCGCCGTGTTCCT
>JBBPDC010084773.1:0-10192 GCA_037974485.1 Hemigrammopetersius urotaenia
AAGTGAGGCCGGTGAGATATAGTGAGGTACAGTGAGGTAGAGAGGCAGGTGAGATATAGTGAGGTACAGTGAGGAAGAGAGGCCGGTGAGATATAGTGAGGTACAGTGAGGTAGTAAGTTCAGTTTGCATTATAATGAAAAGTTAAAACACCTCGATGGTTCATTTTAATCATTACCATTGTTTGATTTCACTCAATTTCTGACCTGCACACTCATACATTATTATTAGAAGATACAGTACTTGCAGCAAAGTTGGCACCTGACAACCAATTGAGGCTGAGTAGAGGAACATACTACAAAAGAGGGGGAAATACTACATCCCAGCATTCAGGACTTTTATTGTATAGTGAGGTAGAGAGGCAGGTGAGCTATAGTGAGGTACAGTGAGGAAGAGAGGCCGGTGAGATATAGTGAAGTACAGTGAGGTAGTGAGGCCGGTGAGATATAGTGAGGTAGTGAGGCAGGTGAGATACAGTGAGGTATTGAGGCAGGTGAGATATAGTGAGGTACAGTGAGGTAGTGGGGCCGGTGAGATATAGTGAGGTATAGTGAGGTAGAGAGGCAGGTGAGATATAGTGAGGTACAGTGAGGTAGAGAGGCAGGTGAGATATAGTGAGGTACAGTGAGGAAGAGAGGCAGGTGAGATATAGTGAGGTACAGTGAGGTAGAGAGGCAGGTGAGATATAGTGAGGTACAGTGAGGAAGTGAGGCCGGTGAGATATAGTGAGGTACAGTGAGGTAGAGAGGCAGGTGAGATATAGTGAGGTACAGTGAGGAAGTGAGGCCGGTGAGATATAGTGAGGTACAGTGAGGTAGAGAGGCAGGTGAGATATAGTGAGGTACAGTGAGGAAGAGAGGCCGGTGAGATATAGTGAGGTACAGTGAGGTAGTAAGTTCAGTTTGCATTATAATGAAAAGTTAAAACACCTCGATGGTTCATTTTAATCATTACCATTGTTTGATTTCACTCAATTTCTGACCTGCACACTCATACATTATTATTAGAAGATACAGTACTTGCAGCAAAGTTGGCACCTGACAACCAATTGAGGCTGAGTAGAGGAACATACTACAAAAGAGGGGGAAATACTACATCCCAGCATTCAGGACTTTTATTGTAGTTCTCTGGATGATACTTGAGATGACTGGATTCTCAGTGGCTTCCTGAAATGCCACTGAGCATAATTCTGCGTAAGACAGTACCTGACCATTCCAGCACTTTCTCCTCGAGATACGGCCTGACTGTACTGTTCCTGAGCCTCTTCTTTCTTCTTCACTTCTCCATCATACGTCCTCTCCTCTATGGTCCTGAGAAGGAGATATCAAATGGTTGCAGCTCACTGATAAAACCTTAGAAAGCACTGACTTTAAGGACATGATTCATCCTACTTTAATAGTAAAAGGTGTGCCAGGGCAGATGGATCTCGTCATGGAAACATTTTTTTTAATTAACAGGCAATCATTAATTCTGTTGACAGCTTAATTCTGTTCAACAGCAGTCCATGAGTCACACGAAAACTTGTGTTCTCCACAGTCCCTCATACAAAGATGAGGAAGTGTTTCAGTCCTGAGTAGTGTGCATATATAAAACTTAGTGATTGGTTGATTTGGGCCTGAGTATTTGTGATTGAAAACTTGCATGGGAGATCTCTGAAACACTTTATTTTTGTCTCCAAACATGGGTTTTATAGCACCCACACAATCAAACTTTAAAATGCTGATTTAGGTTGTTGGCACATTCCACATGCCCATCATCATAGCACATCTCTTTTGTTTCAGGCTAGTAATGGTCCTCATTCCATTCCACCTCCCTGGTGTTGTTTTCTTGGAGTTTGCTTTCCAACTGGGAGTCTTTTCCCTCTGTGATCTTAGATTTAAGCTCCCTCTGTACCAGTCTCAACTCCCCTTTATCACCATTCCTGAAAGCTCTCTTCTTCCTGTTCTGTGTGGCTTTGATGTCTTTGGTGACCCAGGGTTTATTGTTAGGGAAGCAGCGGACAGTTTTATTGGGACCAACAACGTCCACACAGAAATTAATGTAGAAAAAATGTGGAAAAATACACATCCAGTCGTCAATCCATACAATCCAGTGGAAAATTAAACATGGCGCTAAACACAAAGCAAACTCAAAACGCTAAAGCTCAGGTCAGTTATTAAAAAGAGACGTGTGTCACTGTTTGTTGTGGTAGGATAAAAAAATGATTGGCCTGTGAATGTGGCTACATATTCAGACATCCATAACAATAAATGGATTCATAAGAGACAGCGAGTTCATGCTAAATCCCCAGCCTCTGATTCAGAAAAGCTTTGTTTGAATCCACACTATGAGTAGATTTGCTCATTTAACCAATATTTGTTTGTCTTCACATTTTTTGCTGAAATGCACCAAATTGGGTTTTTTTGGGGTTTTTTTTTTTGTTTTGTTTTTTTGTGAAAATTACATCAAAAAGTTGAAATCAAAAGTTACAGCTCTCATCTCATTTATGCATTTTACATTTATGGCATTTATCAGATGCTTTGATCCAAAGCAACTTTCTTTCCCTAACTACAGGGGACCGTCTCCCTGGAGCACCTTAGGTTTAAGGGTCTTGTTCAGGGACCCAGTGGTGGTATGCTGGTGGTATCGTTTGGTCCGGAGGCAAGTATCCTACCCACTGCACTACCTCCACCCCAACACATCGCCTATGTTGTTCCTTAGCAGTTATGGTACCACTTCACTACAAGCCTTCAGCTAATCAATTTTTAATTTTACTTAAATTAAAACCACACATAAAATTGAACATCTTGCAATAATACTGAAAAAATATCTATCCCTCCCATGTGTTACAAATCACACAATAACATATTTACTCACATCCTGAACTTGCTGATGAATGCATTCTTGGGAATTTTGACCTGGAAATGGACTTCTTTGGACTCGCTGAGCCGGTTGGCGACACGGCTGGTGATGACAGTGATGGCGTAGCGGCTGGTGACTGTGGAGTTTATGTGGAAGCTGTAGATGTCCACGTCTTGTTCCTGTAGAGGACAGACAGTGAAGGTGGGGAAGGCTAGCAACAGTTCTTAGCTTGGTAACAAGTGTGAGCACATTTAGCAGTTAGCTGTGCTATCAGAGCTTTATACTTAGAGAACCCTTAGAGCCAGTTTCCCAGACAAGGATTAAGCCTAGTCCTGGATTACATAGCACTACGAATAGTGCACCCCCCCCCTACACACAAACAATAATCAGAATGTCCCCCCAATTCTCCCAATATAAAAAAGGTTTACAAACAAATATAAAACAACCACACACTTTCACACACTTTCATCCAAAATAGTAATTAATAAATGTAACCATAGTCAAATTCAAAAACTAAACTCAACAGACTGCCATTATTTTAACTGCCAGTTCTAGGATTACAGTGTAGCCCAACACTGTGGGTGGTTTGTCTGAACACAGTGTGGGCGGTTTGTCTGAACCCAGCATGCAGATTGTTTGAACCCCAGGAGAAACAAATGCTTGTCTGTGGGGTTTGATAAATATAAACGCTGTACTGTCTCTTTCTCATTATTTATGATTGTATTAAAGTTTAAAGCTGAGTTACTCAGACTGTATCTCTGTATCTGTATCTGTAAAGTGTTTTCAAAGTGATACTTTTATGAATGTTTATTGTCTTCCAATGTAATCCTTTACTCCTCAGCTGTCATATACGGTAATATAGTTTGTGTTGATGCAGATATTATGGGTTGTACAGTAACGAGACCTGCCTTGTAACATCATTTGACACATAAAAGAACAAAAGGTTGGCATACCAATGAACTATACAGCACTTTAAAGCTACAGTACTGTGCAAAAGTCTTAAGCTACCCCTCATTTTTTGCTTGCAAAGATCCAGACTTGCTTGTATTTTAATGGGGTCTTGAGGAACAGTTCTCTAGGACTTTCAAAGACTATCATTTTCAGTCCAGTCCCTGAATCTGACCAGTTTCAGAGAGTTTTTTTGTTTGTTAAGGCACACTGTGACCTACGAATGCATCATTACAGGAGAACAAAGCTCATGATCAGGTGATCAGGCTGTGATCAGTATACTGGTGATGCTGAATGCTGAGTGGCTGGAACTCCTTTACCTCGACACACCATATATTTAGATGCAGTAAAACATTTGTTCCCATTCCTTTCATTTAATCTACTCAGTGCCCCTAAAATGAGACATTTTGACAGGTGTTAAATAAGTGTAAAAATGCCCCAACATGCATTTAACACAAAAAAACTCAAATGACCTCTGAGCGTACCTTCTCGGTTTGGCCTGAGGTGGCACAGATGAGTAAGAATCCAAACAGAGCGACTGTGGTTCGATCCATGGCGGCTCGATCTCACGCAGAACTAAAGTCGGACAAACACACACAGGTCTTTAAACAAACCCTGCAGACCCTGCTATTGGTCAGAACAGAGAGAGCATAGCCAACACCCTTCCAGTCATCAACCCCTCTTATGGTAACACTATATCAGCTATGAGCCCACGCTTCATATATCAACACTGGGGTTACATGGGTATGGGTGAAGCCCCCTTCAGCATTTGGAGGAGGATGAATCCCTCCCCCAAATAATTCACGCTCAGCAAACACTCTCGACTTTGCTTATAAACAACGCATTTGTGGATGAAACTAGTTTGGCTTGGTTTAAATCCACATTTTCCATTATACCCCTGCACTCACAAGATGTCTGATACTAAAACAGAGGCAACCCTGATCTACACCTGTTTTCGCTGGAGACTTTACCTCAAGATGCCCTGCATGTTAGTGGTGGTGATACTATCGATATCAAAGCTGGTATTGATATTGATCGATACCAGTGTCATAAGATCGATACTTTAGTGCCAGTACTTTCAAGTGCTTCTCCAGTCACAGCACGGAGCACACTCTGCTCCTCCTTAATATAATTAATTAATAAATATTAATTTTCAAAGTGCAGCTGGTCATTTGTTACTTCAGCCAACTCAAAAAGTATAAGTTATGCTATGACCTAGATACAATTTATCCCACTGAAAGGTGTTATTTAAATGAATACATTTACTGGAATTGAAACAAATACATTGCATATAACACGGCTCAGATTTGATTGAATATAATTAACTGTGATAATGACTATATTTCAACAACAAATAGATATGCTATAGACTTAATCATTTATTTCTTTATTCCTTATTTCTTTGGGGATTGTTTTAATTGCACTTTATTTGTTGTATTTTCATTAATTGTTTATTTTAAAATTATTTTTAATTATTATTGTTTTATTGTTATTGTTATTATGATAATAAAGTATATTTCTATTCATAACTTTGCTCAAATTCTGTCCTGGGTTTTAATTAATTAATAATTCAAAGGAATAATCACAAAAACACTTAAAAGACAGGCAAATTCATTCAGATTTAGCAATTTGATGATGCATCCACCTTTAAAAGGTAAAAAATCGGTATCGGTATCAGCGATACTGGCTCTGTATTTACTTGGTATCGGACCGATACCAAATTTTGTGGTATCGCACACCACTACTGCATGTATCCCTTTATCGTTTGTCACGATACTGAAATTTCAAACTTGATATCAATACCAAGGATGCTACTCGATACTTAATACTATTTTATAACTACAAGGGGAGAAAACCAAAAACAGGAACTTTTTAATAAAAAAATTAAAGTGTGCTCAGGGGTCGCTGCACCGGTTCTCTGCGGATTAGAGCTGAGGGTCCCTTTAATAAGTTTGACTAGGTTTCAGTGGACAAACAAAATGCTGCATTTTCTTTGTCTACTCAAAATTGTACAGTGTATTTTGAAAAGTGGTTTACAAATTAAAATTTATTTTTATTGTTATTATTATTATTATTATTAGCTGACTCACATAAACCACAATTAGGCTCATTCTTATTCATCAACAATATTGCATATTTCATTATAGTTATTGTCACATGACCAGCATTTACGTGGTCTTATCTTGTTTTTGTCTCATGATAAATGTTCGTTGACAACGATATTTAGTCATAATTTTTGATAAGAAAGCAACACCAGCTGAGGGTCCATGTAAAATTTTGTGGCGCTCCTTTGCTTCCAGCCGAGTTATGGGGCTGTCATGTAAACACTGGGTCCTCCAGGTAGTCGGGGGAAGGACTGCCCACTGCAATGCCTGTTGAAAAATGTTGTAGGCGATTTCCGTGAACCGGCAGATGCAAAACCAGTGCTAATGCTAATCAGTGCTAATTGATATCGTACTCGATGCTAAGTTTTAGTATCGATTAGTATCTGAGAATCACCCACACACACAAAATAAAAACATCTTGCAAGTAAGTCAGAGAGGTTTAATCATTTGTGCTCATGTAAATACAGAGTCCGGACCTGGCCCTGGTCTGCAAATACAGCGAGAGCGAGCAGCAGGCAGATGAAACGGCGCAAGATTTTAGTGCAAGCATATAAGAGCAAAGAATGTGAGGGTAGTAAATGGGTTGTTCTGGTTACATCTGCATAGCTAAGACACAAGAGCAGGAAAAAGTGGACACCCCTCTACCTCAGTGGAAAAAGCCCTATAGCTGTACACTGTACAATTCTACACCTATACACTGGGTCACATGACTGAATAACTGCCCAATCAAATAAGGCATTTTCCTACACCACCCTGACCTAAAAAGGGGAAGAAAGATGTCTGTAAAGCCTTTTTGCATATAGAAAACACACACACACACACACACACACACACACACACACACTGCCTGTAATGTACAAAGCTTCAATAATGTGATGCAGCATGATAAGGTAAAGAGGTTCACTCTGATTCTCCTGAACACAGAATATCATCCACTAGGTGCTGGGAGTTGCCACGGCGGAACCATATTATCACGTTATTTGGCCCCAATATATTATTGTGATTCTTCATCTTGAAAGCAGACAAGTCTCTGCAGTGTTTCGGCCACATTTCTGAGAGGAGAACTAGGTTTTGCGGCACCTTGAGGTTTTTAGAAGCAACATTATCAGTGTAGGCTTTTACACCAAAATCAAAGTCTATTAAATAAAAAAAATAAAAATTAAAAATTAAATAGATAAATATCAATACTTGGCACCACTGTATCAGCAGAATAATATCATGCCAAAAAATATCATAATATTACACAGTATTGTTTTTTTCCTCCACCTCTAATGACAGCAGTAGACACTCCTGAATAAACCCATTAGCTCACTTGAAAAGTTTTTAATGGCTGAATTTGTGTTACCATTCAAAAATGAAATCACTCATTCATATTTGCTGCATATTTTATCCAAATGTAGATTGATGCTATAAGTCAGATTATTATTACAACTCTAACCTTTTCCAGTCATTTAGTCTTTTACTGCTCCGTCCATCATACTAGACACATTTTTTGTTAATTTTTCACAGATTCCTCCTAATGAAGAGAAGCCTCCAAAGCTGTAAAGTAGCAGCACCACAAAAAACAGTCTTTGCTGCTCGGCCCCCTCCCTCTGTGTGTTTCCCCTATCCACTTGTGAAAGTTCTCCTGGGTTCAAAGATCTAATGTTTTTTTAAATTTGTTTCTAAGACATAAAATAAAAGAAATTTGGGCATTTTTTGCGGCGCATTTGCCTGTGAAAAATCCCAGTATCTTATCATTACGTTTTTTAAATTACAGCAACTTTGTGACATAGGGACACCTAACAAAGCTCAGCATGACCTCCGACACCTCGAGCCGAATTAGGGAAAACATTGGCCTCATTAATGTGAGTTATCCTTTTCTGTTGACATCAGAGGTCACCAGTCCCGTTCCAAGAAATCCACCTTCCTGCTTCCAACTCATGAGCTTCTCTGATTAGTGGGATCTGAAGTAAAATCACGGTCTCCAGAAGGACTGCTGAATAAACTTTAAAAATAAGACCTGAATCATGACTTTTTCTTTCCTTTCAAGCCAAACCAACAACAGTATTTGGGCTAACAATAAGAATAATATGGGTCTGAGAACTGATTACAGGCCCTCATTTACTTAATTCAGGTATGTTCAATCCTGTTAATTTATCTGCAGTAACTCGGGCCAAATCAAACCTGAAAACTATGATTCCAAACTTTTGAGCGACCTGTCAATTTCAATTTCTCATTTCTCTATGATCGTCTATGCTATGGCTCATGACTACCTCTCCAAATATAAGTATAATAATAATAATACTAGTATTGTCCAAAACAAACTCAAGTTCTTACATTCATTGTTAAGAGTGTTCCTCACCTCACAGGTAAACTACAAGAACGTCCCAAGAGCAACAACTCTTGTGTAAAACCCAGTTTTCTTGGTGGAACGGTATTGCTCTTCACCCATCCCAAACTGCTGTTCAAGGCACTCTTGCAAGCTTTCCATCTGAAATCAAGTCCTATCATTCCTCAGCTTCTCCTCGGGGCTGGTCCAAAGGTTCTGATAGCTCCAGAAGGTGTGTTAGTCCAGAATGCGAGGTATGAAGCACTGGCGACTGCAGCACAGTCTCGAGGCCTCAGAGTGATGGTGTGATTGCGACTGCAACAGATCCCTCTTCATCTCAGAATGGGCTTATTCAAATCCTAAACTAACATTATTTACATAGATATTTGGAGGGTTGAGCTACATGTGAATACACCTTATTTACACTTATATACAGCAGCTATCTACAGGCATGCCACCTTTTGGGGTGTATTTATATATGTAGATTAAGCATTTCTATATGTTTACAGTTCATAATTTTAAGATGCCTATGCACATAGGCAAGCCTAAACTAGGAAAAAATACACTGTACATGGATTATGAGTGAACTCATGGGCGCGCTTTAAAAATATATATATATATATATATATATCCTAAATGTACATAAATGATCCGACATACGCTCTTATGATAGCTGGTCTGGGTACAGATACAGTAGCCATACAATACATGCCAACAATATATACAAGTATAGTAGAAGGTCAGCTATCCCATTGGTCCCCAATCCTAGTCCCTGGGGCCCAGTCACGCTGACCTGTAAGGTTTACTTTGTTCTGAGGTGTGCTAGAAGAAACGAAAAGTATTCAGTCCCCCAGACAGACAACCATCGTGCTAGAAGGATGAACAAGAATGTAGATATATTGTATAGAAGTTCAGCCATCAGCCAATGTATGAGAACCGTCAGTTTAGATGCTACAAAGTCCTGTTTTGGGAGTTGGGGGGCTCTGGAGGTGATGGTGGTGCCGTCCAGGGAGGAGACATGGCGGAGAAAGTAAGCACCCCCTGCCTGAGAGGTGCAGTCAGTGCAGGCCAATGGGTGACGTAAAGAGGGGACAGCAGGACCTCTCCAAATGGGCTGCCTCGCCCCAGACATCCATCCTGAAAGCCCAACAAGTGGTCAGCTGTCAGAGAGGGTGTTAGGGAATCGATTCTGGGCCACGACAGAGGAAGTCTGGAAGTCGCTGTCACTGCCGCCGAGCCTGGAGGCATCTGCAGAGAAATGAACAGTTTGGTTTCAGTTAAGATCAGCAGTTTCAGTTTGTGTGAGGCCTAGAAAGTTCAACCAGTTGTGTTGAACAATAAGAATCGTAGCAGACCTCTTGTTTCCCTGTGAAGTTATTATTGGAAATTGGCCTCTTCCATTGGCCTCCAGGAGCTGTTCTTCAGAGTAACATACTTTGGAGGGAGAATCAACCAATCACATTCTGGTTCACAGTGGGTGTGACCAAATTTGTGAGGGCGAATCTCACTCTAGGCCTTCTGGACATTCTAGATATTTCACTGACTGCGGAGCAGTAGTTTAAGAATTTTTAATGAGCTTTTGGAGGTCTGTAGTCTAGCATGATGTTCATATGCCCCATTATTTATTTTGCAATAATATAATACGGGAAACATCATGGAGGCTGTACTTTTGATATTTTTGGCCCTCCCAATTATGGATCCACTGTATCTGTACGCATATACCTATATGCCCAGTTCCAGTCCTGGAGTGCTGGTATCCACCGGAGTTTGGTGGTTTCCCTCCTCCAAACCCACCAAACCCACAAACTGAACCTGGCTATTACCAGTTGAGCTGAACCCGGTATGTTTGAGTAGGTCAGAATACCCTTTGGCCTTAGGCTAACCCCTGCTTTAACTGCTTTATTACTTCAGGCTAGTGGTGCAACGGATCAAAAAATTCACGGTTCGGATCGGATCATGGTATTAAGTCACGGATCGGATCACTTTTCG
>JBBPDC010084783.1:0-27106 GCA_037974485.1 Hemigrammopetersius urotaenia
CTGTTGTTGTGGGGACATTTCCACGCCCCGAAACGTGACGCTGAACGAAACGAACTGTGATTGGTTGTTTGACATGTGGGTCAAATGGCCTTATGGGAGGGCCTTGGCCAAAGAAAGTGGCTATGAATTCCAGACCTTCAGCCATCAGTCTGAAGGTCTGGCTACGCGAGACTAACTAACAACTTGGTCCTACCTGCCATCTAGCATAGCTTAGCATTAGCTCTGCCTGCCATCCAATATAGCTTTAGCCTCCTTACAGTTTAGCTAATCTTTATGCTCCAGAAATACAGATTAGCTCAGATAAACCCATGTTTAATTCAGCGTTATCTTTTGTGCCACACAAACCTGACTGCCTGTTTAGGTCAAGCTGTCCTCAGTGAGTGGTACTGAAATGGACATAAAGCAGCTGTTGATGCTGCTGATGTGTAATCATAGCGATGATAATGTTGCTAATTCGTCCTGCTTTGGCTGATTGATTGTCTCCCCTCCCCTTGTTTTTGTTTGACAGCTCCGCTATTAACTCTGTGTCGTGGTCTCCGTCGGGCACCTACGTGGTCAGTGTTGAGAAGGGCAGCAAGGCAGTGCTTTGGTCTGACCTGTGATTGGTCTGTCTCGACTCTGATTCGACGTGATTGGCTGCCTGTTAAAGGACGAAGCGGCGGGAGAGCAGTCACACTTCTTTTCTGGCACTTGGACATGGTGTTTCTCAGGATGCAGCATGACGGGGGGGGGGGGTTGCGGCGCGATGGGGAGACCCAATAATGTAACATCATTCATATCAGCACTCCTGTTCTCCTGCTCTCATTTCTACTCTTGCTCACACAGGTGCATCTGCGCACGCATTTATCAGGAGATGGACATGTGGAAAGTCTCACGCATCTGGTTTCCAAAATATTTAAAGGAGCTGTTAGTTTAACCACTGCTTGATAATGCCATGTGTGTTTGTTTCTGCTTGCCTTACATATACAACCTCCCCCGAGGTTCGTTTGCGTATCAGCGATTTAGCTGCAGTGCCTGGTTCTGCCAAATTTACTTCGCTCAAGTCGAGCTAGCCGACTTGCTCTCACTGCTCATTGGCTGAGAGGGTCGGCAGAGCCACACCTTCCCCAGCGCGTCTGTGGACAGCACTCAATATTGAAACAAAATGCTCTTTTGTTAAGAAATCCATAATCGCTAAAAAAACATGTCAATTCTTAAATCAGTGTAGCTTGTTATAAGTAGCTTTCACAAAGCAGGACCATTTAAATGTTGCTGGATAATTTAAGCCCCAAATTCAGTAGGAAGATCATTCTGGTTGCTATGGCTATGGCTCATGGTCAAACCTCCTCAACGACTGGGCTTTTCTTGCGACACCATTGGCCCTTGTTTGACAAATATGGACGCTGTCCTTTTGAAGCAGATGCCCCGTTGAGCGTTCTCAGCCACTCCTTCATTTTTGCCCCAGGTCGAAACCCCTTTACATCATGTTGCCCAGTTAATGTCTGGGCCAAAAAAGAACTCTTGTTTTATTAATTTTTTTAGCTGGCAGTAAAATGCCAAAACGTTTACTTGTGTTGTCTCATTGCAGACCTGAAAACTGTAAACTCTGCGTTGACTTTTTCTTTTAGTGCACAGATTGAAAGAGTAAAACACAGGCTGATACTGGATCTCTCACAGCAACGGTTAATGTCACTATTACAGTACACAGTAGAGAAACCTGAAAATCCAGCACATGCATCCAGACATATGTGGGGAGTGTGTTTTCATCGTGTTTTTGCACACACATATACATACACGAAAAGCCTGTGCAGTGTGTTTAACCAGCTCTGTACATAATGAGCTCAGTGGGTGGTGTAGAGATGACTGAATGCAGAATGAGCCAGTTTTTAATTCCATTTTCTCCAGTTTATTGAATTGCAGTGTCTCATTGGTGCTGCTGCAGGAGGGCAGAGCTTGGATTCAACACGGTCAGATTAATTGTAGGGGTGGGGCTAAAGAACTGTGCATCCTGTTGGCTGTGTATAAGTCATGATAAAATGATAAATGTGTATGAGGTGTCTGTGTATGTCTATGAAATCTTGGTAGTTCTTATAAATATATACACATATACATATGTGTACATGTGTATGTACACATGTAAATATATAGGATAATATATATATATTTTCATGTGTGTGAAACGTGCACATGTGTACATACAGGACGTGTGAACACATCCTGACATGGCTAAATGTATGCACGTGTCTGCAGAGATTTGTGATTATGTTGAGCCCCCAGGTGAGGGGACTGGGTGTGTACATACGTGTGTATGTATGTAATCTGTGCTGACATGAGTACTCAGACTGCTGAGTTTAATCACATGGTTTTACACACACACAGACATGGTAAATCTTCTGAAAACTCTCAGCATGGCCTCCTAGGGTCATTACTGTGCTTTTAAGTGTTTAAGAAACTCTCCCAATTGGAGTACACACACACCCACACCCACCCACACCAGTGTTCTCACTACTGTCAGGATTATTCTCCCTACTTCACCACAACCACTTTCTCTTATTCTATTATATAATATCAATACTTTTAAAACTTTAGAATTTGTATTATTTTTCAAAATGTTGAGTTGTGTGGGAACAACAAGAAATGATCAGTAATATACGTTACTAATTGAAATGGTCTTCTGACACCATAGTTTCCAAAGCTACACTTCTGTGGTTAGGCTACATCTTTGTCCAGTTGTGCTGCCAAATAAAGAGTGAGAAGCCAGCATGAGCCTCAACACTAACAATAGCACAAATGTTTCACTTTCTCTTCTCCTTCTGAAAAGTCACTGGTCAGGAATGATGCTCAGTATTAGTGTTTCGTCATTATGTTGTGTTCATTTAACAGAAAACCATGATATTCCCTGGTCACAGTGTTTCTGTACTGACCAATAACAGCTCCAGTTTCTGGGGGTGTTTTGAGGAATCAAAGTGCTCATGTATTCCATCAAAGTTCATCATTTCGTCTATAATTATGCTAAGCTTTAAACATGCCACCATGCTAATGCCCTGGTGGTTAGGGAGTTGCCCCTATGATTGGAAGGTTTGAGCAAGGTACCGACTCCACACACTGCTCCCACACTCAATGCTGCCCATTCCTTCACTTGGGTGAATGGGTTAAATGTGTGCAGTGGTGTGTTCATGCAAGACTGTGAGAGGCCACTTTACTGATTCACGCTCGTGTTTTTTATACAACACGATCCCCTTGTTTTTTGGCGTATCATCCAGCCCCACACCGCCCCGGGGCGGCCCAGTCCACTGCAGGCGTCCTCATGCTCATCACACAGAATGTGTCAGATTAAGATTAAGCAAAGCCCTGTGCTGATGATATTGGGTGGGGGTGGGGGTGGTATGTCAGTGGGGGTCAATGATTAAAATGATTGTTTTAATTTGAATTTACTTTTAAGAATAAAACCTCTCAATCTCCACCACACGGACACAACCAACCCTGATCTCAGCCACAAACCCTGCCTGTGTCTGGGCTGCTGTAAGGATTATGTGTGTGTGTTTGAGAATTTTGCTGACGGAAAAATCCAGTAAGTGCAGGCCCAGCCAGGGGGCGGAGCCTCCTACATCTTACAAATAGGACCATTCGTACTTGCCTGCACACACCCCTTTCTACCTGAACATCCGCTGGGCTAACCTACACACAGGTGAGTTTGTTTTGTGGACACATGGGGGGGGCTGAAGTAATGCTGGTATGTGTGTGTATATATGTGTGTTTGGATGGTTGCCTGTTAAAAAATGTTAGCGGTGATCACCAAATCTTGACCTGCAGTCTGTGGTGTTCAGGTGATCTTCCATAGGTATAGCGGGATACCAGTCAATATTTCAATTACAGGCTGAAAGTGGGCGTGTCTTATGTGAATGTATTTACTGACTGGTAGACTAATCAAGAATGGCTGTCAGCCTATCAGCAGACTAGATTTTGGAACAAATTATCCGATTGGTTCACAGAAACTGAAAAGACAAAATTTTTATATCCTGAACAACATATTTTTACATATGTTTATAACTCTTAGGTTGCCGTGGGAACCATTACCACTGGTATTAATGACTTATGAGATCTCTTTGTGTTAAACAACTTTATGAGAACAAAATGAACGTGTCATCACTCTTCATGCTAAAATGCACCGCAAAACTGTGCTTGGAACTGATACGATTGTCTTAATTATAATTATGCATATTGATTATTATGAGTATATATACACATACCCACATTCATTCTGTACTACTGGATGTGTAGTGCATGCTGTGAGGGTGTGTATGTGTGTGTCGGTAAAGTGATAATACATTAGATTAGGATTAAGAAGTATCACTGTAGAACTGCTGATGAGGAGGAAACTGAGATAACAGTATGTGTTATCTAATGCTGTTGCACTAATACATTTGAGTAGATAGATAAATAGCTTTATATATGTATATTTACATATATATATATATATATATATATATATTGAATGAACACAGTGAATAAACCTATATACATTTTGTACAAAGGATCAAATAAATAAAAATAAATGTTTTAATGTGTGACTGTATTAGCTAAAAAGGAGGATTCCACCAGTTTTTTTTTATTCTGTGTATGTAAACAGTGTGGTTCAGGGTGGATATTATGCGAATCACTGTAGAGATGTGGATTTCCTTTCGGGGGAGAGGAATCAAAGGAACCAGATGTCTCCAACATGAATAGAATATGAATGAATTTAGTTCAGATTTGCCAAAATTTTACTATCAACAGCATTCCATACAAACTCTCAGGAGATAATAAAATGCCAATCATTACATTATCACCCCAGAGAGGCTGTATGTGTGTTTTGAGAGTTTGTATGGCATGTTGTTGATGGTAAAATGGAGGCAAATCTGAACTAAATCAGTTTTCTTTGGGGACTGTGGGCCTAACTTTCACCACCACTGTGAATGATTCTGGCTGCAATTTAATTGTGCATGAAATTTATAAAAAATTTGAGGGATTTGCATTTAGACATTAAGAGGCTAGTTTGGATTGATTCAGTATTTGGTGACTTTGCCAAACACCTGGTGGCACCTCATAGGCAGCTCACAGGTGTTTGTTTATTGGTTTGTTTATTTGTTCTTTAGGTGACACCATGAGTCCTAAACAAGTCATTTATAAGAAGCTGTCCCGCGACAAATCTGTAAGTGTTAGACTGTTTCTGTCTACCTATCTTCCTTCTATCTTCTCATTTTCTCTCTATGATCTCTTCCCCAAATGATTATGCTCTGGTTTGCTGTGCATGTGGGTTATACCTGTGTGTGATGTCACAGGTTGGAGTATACATGGGGAGGCGGGACTTTGTGGATCACAGTGACTTCGTTGATCCTGTCGGTAAGCTCATCAACCAGTTACAGCTCTTGTTTATCAGCAATTGCTACAGACCAATCTGTACGAGCTCTGTGTTTCTTGGGTTACTTTTTATGAACATATATTGTGTTGGGGTGTAGATGGTGTGGTCCTGATTGATCCAGTGCAAACGAAAGGAAAGAAGGGTGAGAAAAATGTTCATAAAACACCTCAGAATATTAGTGATGACTCAAGACTCCTCTTCCTCAGTCTGACTGTGTGTTTGTGTTCCAGTTTATGTCATGCTGTCATGCACTTTCCGTTACGGCCGGGATGACATGGACGTGCTAGGCATGTCTTTTCGGAGAGACATTTTCCTTTGCACGCGGCAAGTTTACCCTCCACTGCAGGACCGAGATCACTGCATCCACAACAAATTGCAAGAGAGACTCCTACGCAAACTAGGAGACAATGCTCACCCCTTCTTTTTTGAGGTGAAATGAAGAAAAAAACGCACAGTCCTTGGCACTGTAGTGTCCTCTGGGCAACTCGGGCAACTATAGGAAGCCTGTGTTCTGCAGTTTTATCTATGTGGCTGTGGGTATCCTGGATTCTACAGTTTTCTCTGTGGCAATCTTTGGGAAACCTTGTGGAAACCTGTAGTGTCCCTTATTTTATTTATCATGATAATAAAAAAATACGGTGTTAAAAATACTGTTCTGGTATCAATTGTAGTGTAGCAAATCAGGCTTCAGTCATTTCCATCACGCAAGTTCTGCGTTCTGAACTTTTCTGTGTGTTTTCACTTGGATTTAGGAATCAATTGTTTTGAAGTGTCTCTCAGACTTTAGTTATTCTGGGTCTTGTAGTTTGCGGACAGATAATGCTTGGGCTGTAGCGTCCCTAGACTTGAGTAATTCTGGGTTGTGTAGTGTCCTTTAGTGATCCTGGACCCTGTTATTTTAGTTTTCTTGGCCCTTATAGTTTCCTTTGAACTTTTGCAGTTTCCAGATAACCTGCCATGCTCGGTGGCTCTGCAGCCTGCGCCGACTGATGCTGGAAAGGTAAATAGCAACAGCAGCTACCCCCACATCCCCACATTAATAACTCTGTCACTGAAATACTTTTAACTTTTGCTGCTGTATTAGTAGCTAACCCAAATGTGTTTGCTTGTATTGGTGTAGAACTGTGCCGTGGAGTTTGAAGTGAAAGCATTCTGTGCTGAGAATCAGGATGAAAAAGCTCAAAAGAGGTGAGAGATCTGGTTGTGGTTCATTTTTCAGATACAATCTGGGTACTTTGAACTCTCATCCAACTCATAGTGTTTTGGGAAAAAGAATGTCAAAATCCAGTGCCTTTAAAACCCCATGCCCATGCTCCTCCTCTATCTTTGCAGGAGCTCAGTGCGTTTGGCCATAAGGAAGGTGCAGTATGCTGCTGATAAAGGAGGTCCAGCGCCATCCAACGAAACCACCTGTGAGTTTATGATGTCGGACAAGCCTCTGCACATGTCTGTCTCCCTGAATAAAGAGGTGAGATTTTGTCTACTATGTGATGCTGATCATGATGCTGTGATGGCAATGCTCACTAGTCTGCCTCATCACCCAAATCCAGCACTACTGAATCACTATGTGCAAGATTCACAAATACATATTTTCAGCCATGGAACAGACATGGGACATTTTTTCTGTGGCTCGTCTTGGACTCACAAGAATTTGATTTTGGTCTTCAGAATCAGAGAACTTTATTTATCCCGGAGGAAATTGTTCAAACAGGTCTTGACCTGTCCAACTATTCTAGTAGGTGTCAATGTCTGCTGTTACATTTTTCTGTGGCAGACAAAATTACTGACACCACAATGAATAATGCTAGTTGGTTTCCATGGCACTCTGCACACGCTGCATTCATGCTCATCATTTTGTGTCTCCAGCTTCACACATATAGTCTCAGTAAGTCTCCTAGAGGATTATTGTTTGCTGTCTCAGCCTTTCCTCTATCTCTAATTGGACTTGACTGGACTTGGACTCTAATTGGACTTGACTCAGCTAGTCTTGGAGTTGGACTTGCCTTGGATTTGACGAAAATGTTCTCGACTACAGCTCCAACTTATTCAAATGCAGTAAAGTCCCAAAGGGACACAAAGTCCATCATCAAGAATAGCACCCAAACATGCAAACATCTGCAGATGAAGTCCTGTAAAAATGAATCAAAGAAATGAAATGAAGAAAAGAATGACTACAATTCAGGGTCCAGATGTGTGGGATGAGGGGTTCTTAAAAGTGTCGCTCAAAGACTTCCTTTAACAGCAAAAACAGAAACAGCGGTAGAATGGAGACACACGACTCCAACAGAACATCCACCACCAGAATATGATTGTTCACACCCTCAGAATCCCACCAACATGTGTGAAGAGACACATCTGAACATGGAGCGATGAGACCATTGTGCGTCCCTGTTCTCGTTTCACACACTTTGTTTTCTAAGGCACAGTAGAACCACACCCCTGTAGAACGTTCTGGCTTCATTTATGAACACCATCTCTCTTCATCACTAAGCTCTTACTCTATGTTTAGTCTACATCTCAGTTGGTAGACTTGTAGATGGGGCTGTGAGCAGGCAGTGGGCGAGGCTGTGAGCAGGTAATAAGCGGGGCAGTGAGCAGGTAGTGAGTGGGTGGGGCTGTGAGCAGTAAGTGGGCGGGGCTGTGAGCAGTAAGTAGATGGGGCTGTGGGCAGGTAGGGGATGGGGCTTTAAGCAGGTAATGGGTGGGGCTGTGAGCAGGTAATGGGTGGGGCTGTGAGCAGGAGTAGGTGGGGCTGTGAGCAGGTAGTGGGTGGGGCTGTGGGCAGTTAGTGGGTGGGGCTGTGAGCAGGTAGTGAGCGGGACTGTGAGCTGTTAGTGGGTGGAGCTTTCCATAACACTCTGGGTCTGGTCTGTTCTTTAGACATATTATCACGGAGAGCCGATTAATGTCTGTGTGGACATTGATAACAGCTCCAGCAAAGACGTAAAGGACATCACAGTCTCAGGTAAAACACACACACACACACATACACACACACACGCACACACACACACACACAATCCACAGGTGTATCTTGTTCTGCTTATTTCTGTTCTTTGTGTCTCTGTCTTTTAGTGGAGCAGATTACTAACGTGGTGCTGTACTCCAACGATAAGTACGTCAAGAGCGTGGCGTGTGAGGAAACTTCGTGAGTACCCCCCCAAACACATACAGTTGTATTCTCTAGTTGTATTTGATGCTGCTAGCTGGACATGTTGTTCAACAAGTTTCATGATATATGAATAATCTTGTTAATGCTGTGGTTGCCATAGTGATTTTGTGCCATCTGGGACCACCCTTAAGAAAATGTACACCCTCCGCCCCCTGCTGGACAATAACCGGGAAAGACGTGGCCTGGCTCTGGATGGGAAACTGAAGCATGAGGACACCAACTTGGCCTCCTCCACCATGTGAGGACATGCCACACTGTATCATGGAACACAGAGGCCACACAGAAATGTCTGTTTATTAACTGTGTGTGCATGTGTGTTCAGAGTGAAGGCAGAGGTGCTGAAGGAGATTCTGGGGATGCTGGTTGCCTACAGAGTGGTGGTCAGAGGCACTGCAGCTGGGTGAGTGGGTGTGTATGTGTTTGTTAGTTATTATTACATATAGACACCCACATATACATTTAATACATATAGGACAAATATTTACATTTAGATACTTGCGTATACATTAGGGGTGTAACGGTACACAGATGTCACGATTTGGTACGTACCTCGGTTTTGGGGTCACGGTTCGGTACGGTTCACGATACAGCAAAGTTAAGCAATAAAAAGTTCTAAAGAATGAGGCTTGGTTTGTTTTCGTTTATTTTAAATAAACAGCAGTATATTAACCAGTAAACACACACTCTTGCTTATATTCTTATATATGTGTTAAGGCAGCAGAAGTGTTAAGCCAGTAGATGGCACTATTGCACCACACTAAGACCCAGGTTTATGATTTACTTGTGCTTTTTGGTCCCTCTGTAATTCTGTATTACTTCAATCATGTCTTCTCCGTCGTACCGTGTACGCTCCGAAAGACATCGTACTGAACCGTGACCCATGTACCGTTACAGCCCTAGTATACATAATACATATGTAATACAAGTATGTGTGAGTGTGTGTGTGGTGTGTGTGTGCTTGTGTGTGCTGGGTATGAGTTGAGGTTGCTGATGCTAACAGGCTTTTCTTTTCTGATCTTGCTTCAACAGTATGATTGGATCAAGGTAAATCTGGACTTTGTTTTTGCCAAATTACAGAAACATTAAACTGCTGCTGTCATTTGTAACATGCACATGTGTGTGTGTGTGTGTGTGTGTGTGTGTGTCAGTGAGGTTGCTGTTGAAGTGCCCTTCCTGCTCATGCACCCTAAACCTGATGCAGGTGAGTTCACTTGTTTATTATACAACTTTGGTGTGTAATGGGAATAAAAGCTGGGGGTGCATTTTCTTTCTAAAATGTGTGCATTTGTGGAAAAAGTCCTCTAGTTCTGACTGAACTATTTTCTCCCTCCCCCACACCCTCCTTTTGCTGGGGTTCCACAGTTAAAGAGAAGTGAGCAGCTCTATATTTTTATTCTTTAATTTATTATTATTAATACTATTACTATCTCATGATCTTATTGTTTTTGTGTGTGTAGTGATGACGAGTTGGTCTTCGAGGAGTTTAAGCGTTCCTTCATGAAGGGCTTCATTGGTGATGATGATGAATCTCCTGCGGAACCCTGAGGCGGGTTGCCACGGAAGCACACAGCGCTCATTGAAGAATGATCATAGACGCTTAGAAGTGTTTATAGGTATACATACTGTAAGGGCTGGCCTTATGGACTAGAGTTTATACAGTCACAAGCCACTTATTTAGAAACACCCTCCTTGTGCTTCCACTCGCTGGCCACTTTATTAGAAACACACCCTTTTTGCTGCCACTCATTGGTCACACACTGGAAACCCAGACTGATGTTTCCACTCACTGGCCACTTTATTAAAAACCCCTACATGGTAGTCTGTGGTGCTGAGTGTTTCAGGCTCCGTTGTGCTGCTGGGGGTCAGAGTCACAGTTCAAAACTATTTCTGTGGTCAGAAAGTGAGTCTCCCGAAGTTCTAGAGAAGCGAACAAACACTATACCAACAGATGATCTACAGTCTCTAACTGTACTCAAGCAAGTGGGAGATCCAGGGGAGGAGTTTCCAATAAAGTGGCCGGGAGTGTATATATGCACACACTGTAAAGGTTCGGCTTGTGGACAAGAGGAAAGTGAAGAATGGAAACTGTTTACTGACTGGAGGTGGGTCTCAGGTGGGTTGTGGTTAAGAGTGTGTAGATGTATGAAGGTGAGAAATGTGTGTGTAGGGGAGTCTGGCCATAGGCAGGTGGAGAGATGTCTATTTTGTCTTGTTCTGTTTGCTGTAGCTCTGTGTTGGTGAAGCGAAAAATAAAGGTCATTTTTAAAAAAACAAACAAAAAAAATGGTCTTACTATTCTTGCTTAAAATCTTACTATTCAATCTTACTAGTCAAAGCTTATTTAGTATAAACATTTGTTGTTATATGCTTACATCTTTTTTTATTTTTATGGAACATTTAAATTCAATCCATGAATAATTAAGTGCTGAGTTCAAAACCACTTCAACACTAAAAAGTCCATTTTAAAAAATCAATTAACAGGACTGCTTCTGTTTCCTTCACTCCTATCTCTGAATGCGGCAGGTGCGTCTCATGAACTTATTAAAATAAACACAAAGGGATTGCCTTCATGATCAAAACCTTTTCTGGACATTTTGCCTCGTGACACCTTGCCTCATGTACCCCTCTGCACTGATTTAGGACCAAGAGCTGCTCAAAACTCTCAGGCATCAGGTAGAGCATTCTTAATCATTTAATGGATAACTTTCTGTGAAGAGCTTTTAGAGACAGACGTCTGGTTCCATTCACCACCACTGAACAATTCTGACTTGGTGAGTTTCTCCAGAATGGAGCGTTTCACAGGAAACCCACTCTGAACCCTTCTGTTTAGAACCCTTCTGGGGGAAATTTGGAACTATTTTGGAAAAAACTTTTAATGAAAGGGAATCAGACCCTATAACACCCCCAGGGCACTCCTAAGACTGGAGTAAAATTAAACTGTCAAAGCACACTCTCAGTACAGCTCAGCAAACACCCATACACACACCTTCTCGTATATCCTCAGTTGATGCAAAACTGTGACACCCACACCCACCACCAATACACACACACACACTGCAGATTGCACTGATAATGAATGAATGGAGTGTAACAATAGATTTAATAGAATTATCTCCTCTCTGATCAGAACAGGAAACACTACTGAGTGACAATGCAGTGCTAATCAGATTACAACACCACCTTCACACACACGCACACTAACACACCCCCACCCACAGTAAATGGAACAGGGGGTGTGTGAGCTCACAGCGCCGGGCCGTTAAGCCTGAGGTGGGAATTGCTCCGAGTGAAAGCAGATCAATGAATAAATCTCTGCACTTTATTTATTTACTATGCAGTTACATAATAAAAGTCATTCTAATCCAAACTCTGAAGAAACTCATTCAACACCACTATTTCAGGTCAAATTTAATTGCCATTAATTCATTCCATCTCAGTGTAATTCCTTTCCTTTCCATCCATCCAGTTAATAAAGTGTAAATTCCTCTAAACCAATTAAAAGAATAAACAATATACTATAAAAGTCATCAGGTTTAGTGTTTAGGGCTCAGTAGGCAGCTGAGTGCTGTAGGTCCTTAAAAATCTTAGTGTGTCACAAAATGTACGCTCTTAATGCCACCTATAATGGTGGCCATTAAACACAATTTCACACGTCTAAGAGAATGTCCAATTTAGTTTTGATGATTTTTTGTTTTATTTGTTATTCTAATTTTAATTTAAATATTTGCTTGGATTATGTTCATACAAATGGTTGAATTTCTACATTTCAGTCCCACTGGTGAACTGGGCAGGGAGCATTGTTTCATGCCACTGACAGGCAGTCTTTGGGTTTTCTTAAAGGAAAGTCTTGCCTTGTGTCAGATAATCTGGGGTGCTGCAGATACAAATAAAGGTAGCTGCTGGAGGCTATCATTCAAAGAGACGTGCGAATATGGGCATGATATGGGTTTGTTGGTTTAGACACTCATTTTTCATATTCTTTAAGGAAAGAAAAAAGAATGATAGCAATACATCACAGTTCATACAAAGAGGGTAAACTGGTGCACAGGTGCTGCACAATCAGAAGGAAAAATCTGAGCCAGCAGAGAGGGAGTGTTTTTGGATAAAATTGAGTAGTGGAGGCTGACCCCTTAGATGAGCTTGCAAACTACTTACATAATGGTTAGCTAGATCTAGCTGGTGCAGTGGTAGATGCTAATGACTCTGCAGCTTCTACCTGAATTTTTTTTCCTCAGTGGACAATGTGCAATTATGTTAAATTGGTAAAAACATTGTAAACTGATATATTTTCTATTGTTTTCGGCCATACCATTTTAACATGCCCACATCAATAATTCCCGATTACAATGTAATTAGCTGCTTTTGGGTAGTAAATTTCTCTGTTTGACTGCTCATACAACTCGTCCAGCTTGCTAGTTACACTGCTAGCAACAAAAACTGATACAAAGCTAATTTATAGCCATAACAGGCAATTGTCCACTAATTTATGTACATCACATTTCGATTTCTCTGAACAAAGTTTGCATGGCGAGTGCTGCATGTGGCTACTTGTGCAGCATTCTTCTCAGCAGTGAGGGGAAGTTGGTGAGGGGCTGTTAAAATGGTATTGACATGGGACCACACATTTCCCCAGCCTTCTCAATCACACCTGGAAGAACACATCCCATGGTTCATCCTTTTAGGTCCAAATTACTGTGTGTTTAGACCCTTTTAGACCCAAAACATTGGTATTGTGCTCTATTGCCATACAAAACTCACTGATGAACGATAATCATGATGGGTTTTGTGCGTACTTTATATGCTTATGTAGCAGAATATTAAGATTTTTTTTAAATTTCAGTAAAACCTTTTCATTAAGAGTAACTCATTTTAAGGAGTATTTTAGTGATGCTTTAAAATATGACATATTTGGCCCCACTTAGTGCTTACAACATAGTAGAAATTATAACGAATACAGTATACTAATAACGACGAACACAAGCAACACTGTTGCCCTCTACAGCCCTGTTTAAATGTACAGTGTTTGATGCTTTTACTCCTGATTTCCTGAGATTCTGTGTCAAATACCAAAAATTATTTTCAGTTTAAATATGAGGTCTTAAAAGATATTTAAAAAATCTTTAAATGATTCTATTTAACTGAAAGGTTGACAGTCAATACCCTAGTTTCGAGATTACTGGGTATCAATGTATAGGGTTTAGAGATGATCTTCAGGGTTTAGTGTTTAGGGATTAATCTTTAGTGTTTAGGGATGTGAAATGAGTGTTTATGTATTTGGGAATAGTAATTAAGCATTTAGGATCAGTGTTTAGAGAACAAACAACATTTGTTGTTAGAGATTCAATTTTATTGTTATTTGATTACGGATGGTTTATTATTTAATGTTCAGGGATTCATGTTTACTGTTTAGAGTTTAGTGTTTAGGGATTAGATATTAGTGTATATGGACTGATGTCTAGGGATTAGTGTTTACAGATGAATCTTTATTGTTTAGGGTTGAATATCCCCCCAGCTGTATTCACCTTGTATCTGTCGTGGAGGGAATTCCCGACCCATCATCATGTCGCAGGTGTCTGGGTTCAGCAGGAAACCACTGAAGGTGCTGCTGGACTCACTGCTGGTGTACATGCCATTACTGCTGGTGTCGCGCACCTGCAGCCAGACACAGTCTCCCTCGGTCAAGTGCAGCACTACCTGCTGGGAGGTGGTTCCCATATTCACCAACTCTGTGCTCTTTACCACTGGCTGAAAGTTCCAGAACAGTCCGACCTTGAGGATAAGGTTAGAGGCGACCAGGTGATAGCTGAAGACGTAGGTGCCGTTCACAGGTGCAGTGTAGATGCCATTGGCTGGGTTGTAGTGTTGCTGCAGGTTGTAAATGATTCGTGAGAAGACCACAGGCATGTTGGCAGGCGGTAACACACTGGTCAGTGCGGCGGAGAAAGCTGATTGAACAGCAGGACTGCATGGGCCGGGAATTCCCATCATTCCCATTTCACCCTGATCTCCTTTTGATCCTGTCTGCCCTGGCACGCCCTGGGTTCCCACCGAGCCTGCCTCGCCCTTTTGGCCCTTTGATCCTGCGGGCCCGGTGTCCCCCTTTGCTCCATCCTGGCAGCTGCATCTGCCTTCCAAGCCCTGCTCGCCTTTCTGACCCACAGTGCCCGGGATACCCGCAGTGCCAGGTATGCCCGGGTCACCCTTCAGGCCTTTGGCACCTGGATCACCGTTAAGCCCAGGAATCCCAGGTGGACCCATACCGCCTGGAAGACCCGGTTCACCAGGAGACCCTTGCACGCTTACACAGTTGTCAGGGCACTGACCGTTCTCTCCCTTTGGGCCTGGGTCACCTGTCATCCCATTTTCACCAGAATCCCCCTTGGCACCTGTAGCACAAACACGTTTAGCACGTCTGGTGGTGACTGTTACTGTATTAAAACAAGCTACAGTTTAATGTTTCTCACTTACCTTTGAGTCCAGGCTCTCCCTTAGGACCCATGGGTCCGACAGGGCCTAGATCTCCTTTACCTCCATTGTCACCTTTCTCACCTGTGTGCAAGTATGTGAAACAGTTACATCTGCTATATTACCACGGGGTAGCCCTCAGCCCCTTCTAGGTTTAATGAGAACACAATATGTACTTTTCAGTTTGTGTATTAAATAGAATTTTGTTCATATTAAAACTGAAGTTCTACACATTTTATTTTATTTGGAAACAACAGGGTTAAAACCTTCAGCCAGCTGAAAATGATCCAATCAGGATGCATCTTTCTGTGGTATCTAGATGTAGCTAAGTGAGCTCTCCCATTGTTCAGGCCTCCAGGAGCCAGGCTAAAGTCCTATTAAAGTCAAATTAATCACCAAGAGGAATCAGCCAATCATGCTCTAATCTACAGTGGGCGGGGCCAGTTTTGTCACTCTAGTCCTTCTGGAGGTTCTAGATCTGCGTGCACTCTGGTGCGTATGCACAGTGAACATCACATAGCAAAAGTCAGCTCACTTGTTGGTTTTGTGTTATCATATGTGTAGAGATTTTTTAAAACTTGTGTGGATGGGATTTTTTAAGAACGAGGCAGGAAACTCCCATTCCTAAAAATATGTGTGGATTAGGCCTTGAATCGACAGAAAAATGTGCAGCGATGTTAGTTTAGTGCCAGCATACCACTAAAATCAATAACAGACGTTAGCATCAATGCAGAGGCGTTTTCTTTCTGATATTTTCATATTTAGGTCCCAAAAGAAAAGGCAGAGCTCTGACCGTCACGTTTTGGCTCTCGGCATTACAGTTGCTGACTCTGATATGATAGTGGTAGCAGAGAGATCCCACATAGTTAGCCGCAATTAAAGGTAAATGTAAAACAAATGTTTAAAAGTTACAAGATTTTAGTATGTCAGTGACAACATGCTGCACATCTCTATGTGTGTCTGGGAAAGGATTGTTTAATTTTTTCTTACCCTTAATTCCAGGCCTGCCGATGAACCCAGGAGGGCCCCGGAACCCGATCATCCCCCTCGGCCCTGGACTTCCTGGCATTCCTGTTATTAAAACACACACACAAACACACAATTCGACACTACTGTATTTGTGAGGACATTTCATTCACTGCTGTGCCTAAACCCTGACCCTGACCTTGAACTCAGTAACCAAACTGCTCTTTCTGCTCTCTCAGGTTTTCAAAAAAAGTGAGAAGCAGCATGTCTCCATGTAAGGACATGGAGCAAAATGTTCTTCAGATGTTTCCAGTATTTCTATCATTAAGTGTATTTGTCCCCACAAGAGACAAATACAACCCTGCACCCACTCAAACACACATTTAGTGTTCCAAACTTAAAATCTGACCACTCCTGTGCAGCTGTGGCTGGCTTCAAAAAAGCAATTCATTGTTATCCATTCACTAAAAATTGCCACAGAAGCTTTTCTAATCAGTTGTGTGAGCCACGAGTCACAGCAGGTTGTGAACCCCTGCTCTGTTCCATGCGTACCTGGAAGTCCACGGTCTCCTCGTTCGCCCTTCTCTCCTATGTTGTTGGGGCAGGTGGAGCACATGCAAAACCAGGGTACCTGGTCTGCAGGAGGGGGCACTGGAGCCTGTAGCAGTAGCTCACAGTAGGAGGGGTCAGGCAGCATTCCTGGGCTTACCCAAGGGTCAAGCGTCAGGGTAACATTAGGCTGAGATGTGGGTGAGAAGTTGCCGCTCTCTGGCTTTAACATGCAGTAGAGCACGAAAAACCACAGAGTGAAGGGGCTCCGCATGGTCTACAAGAAGACAGGAGAGAAAACAGAAAAGAATACTTAAATGAACCTGAAATTTTGATCCAAACATATCACAAGAATATTCTCTGTCTAAAAAATCCAATCCAACTAAACTTGACCCAAAACACATACGTTTATGTTTTTAAAAACAACGGTAAGAGTTCTTTTTAAACTGACTGTAACCCCAGAAAATTCGGCCTTAACTTAATTCAGTCCTGCAAAATTCTGTCTGAACAAACTGTAGTTCCAGATTTAGTTTGAACTGACTGCAGTTCCCCAAAATTCTGAGTTGACCGCAGACCCACAAACTTTAGTTTGAACCAACCGAAGCCCCAAAAAGTTGAATGAACATCTGATTCATCTGATGTAGTCCCACAAAATTCTGTCAGAAGTGACTGCAGTCTTGCACACAAAATTCTGTTAGAACTAATGATAGTCCCACAAAATTCTGTCTGTACCGACTGTAGTGCCGCATCATTCTGTCTGTACCGGCTGTAGTGCCGCATTATTCTGTCTGTACCGACTATAGTGCCGCATTATTCTGTCTGTACCGGCTGTAGTGCCGCATTATTCTGTCTGTACCGAATATAGTGCCGCATTATTCTGTCTGTACCGGCTGTAGTGCCGCATTATTCTGTCTGTACCGACTGTAGTGCCGCATTATTCTGTCTGTACCGACTGTAGTGCCGCATTATTCTGTCTGTACCGGCTGTAGTGCCGCATTATTCTGTCTGTACCGGCTGTAGTGCTGCAAAATTTTATTTGCAGCAGCTGCCGCCCCAAAAAACTGTCTGGACTGACTAAAGCTGGACAATACTATTTAGAAATAGTTTTTCACTTACAGCACCTTTTTTAAAATCTAAGCATCTGGGAGCTCCCCCAACCTGGCAGCCATGAGATGCCCTGGCACCCAGACATACACACACTCACACACAGCCCCCGGACTGCTGTATTCACTCACCATTTTCCTCTGATGAAGCATGAAACACACACCTGAAGTTTAGTCAGCAAGTCCCGCTGACTATACTTATATACCTGTGCACACACACACAGCCAACACACCTGTGTGTGTGTGTGTGTGTGTGTGTCATGCTTCTCTTTCATGCTCAATGACCTCATTAACACTAATGTAGACCAGAAGGTGTGCCTGTTATGGAGTTTTGCAGGGAAGAAGGAATGTAAGAGCAAAGAGGATGTGATCCTGTGGGGGCCACCACCCCTACACACACACTCACACACACACGCACACAAACAGTGACTCTGCCCAGTGACTGACCCTGTTTCTTGCCCCGCTGTTCTTTATGCTCTTCTTTAAGATTTTTTGTTTATGATTTTTCTCTGCTTTATACTGTATCTCTCCCACGCTGCTCTGTTACCCAAAACGCCCTGCGGACCTGTGCCCAAATCCCCCCAGTGGGTTACTGTTACTGCTGCACCATTCCAGCTTCATGATAGGACACACACCGTCTGGTCAACAGAAGAATTTCTCTTTAAACCACACACGCATAACAATAATAATAATAATAATAATAATAATAATAATAATAATATATAAACTTACCTTACATCATCTTATTTTAATTGTTAGATTAATTAACATAGCATTACGCCCATTTAAAACGGACCCAAAGTGTTCCCATTCACAGTCCATTCAAACCACACGGTCTGACCTATGTATTCCCTTTCCTGGCCCAGTCAAACCAGACCATCCAATCGAAAGTTCTCCCTCACATGGCCCAGTCAAACCACACCACCTGATCCAAAGTGTCACAGCACACAGCCCAGCTGGAGTGGAGTTCATGATTGTAACGGTAATGTGTGTAACATTATAGAGTGGGCGTTATGTAAACCTTCCAGAATGATTCATGTTGCACCATTAGGAGACACAGAACAATAAATTAACAACATAATGTGACAGTAGTGTGAACAGGATATGAATTTGAGACAAAACAGTAAGTAGACAATACAGCAGTGTAACATAAGTGGGAAGTGTATATAATCCTTCCAGAATGGATAATATTGCACCACACATATATTTCTCAGGATTACATTGTGAAAAGGATGCAAAGGTTCAAGAATAAAAAACATTTCTACATATTATTATTGGACAGGAGCATATATTGTTGCACTGGAACAGATATTGCACAGCAGAACCACACAGAGTAAATGTATATCATGGCTTAACAAGTGACAGGCCATAAGTGCGTCTGTGTTGGCAGTCAAAAGTAAAGTGCAGGTGCTACTTCAAGCCAATCAGGCTGGCGTTCTCAAGGTCATTCTCGAGGGGGTGCTGACGGGGTTCCGCGCCGACCTAAATTTACCATCGGCCCACCAGGCACCGGTATGCCCGATGGCCACTCCAGCCCTGGCTGTAGTCAAAACCTCACAGCAATATTCAACATCTGTACCTGACCTTACTAATGCTCTCATGGATATATGCAATCAAATCCTCACAGCAATAATCCCTAAGCACCTTACCTCACTAATGCAATCAAATCATCAAAGCAATATTCCAGCATCAGTATCTGACCTAAATGATGCTGGCATGGCTTCAATCAAAATCTCACAACAATGTTTTAGCATCAGTACCTGAACTCACTGATGCTGTGTTGGCTGCAATTAAATCCTCACAGAAATGTTGCAACATCAGGACAATTTACTAGATTCTAGCCCACGATGTGTGTGTTGTGCGGTTACAGTACATTCCTCAGGGGGGCTCCACACCGCCCTGTGGGGCTGCAGTAGCAGCGGTGGGCTCTGGGCGGGAGGTTTGCGGATGGCCGGCCGGTGTGTGTCGCTGTGTCCGCCCGCTGGACGGCGCTGTGGGCGGCGTGGCGCAGGATGGCGGCGGCTGGTTGTGAGGCGCCGCGCTGCCTGGAGGATTCCTCGGACAGCGAGCCGGAGCACCGCGGGTCCCCGCACAAGCTTATCCGCAAAGTGTCCACTTCGGGGCAGATCCGCAGTAAGGTGGGTGCCGAGGGGCCGGGGGAAAAGGGGGAGAGGACGAAGCGCGGAGCTCGGTGCCGGGGGAAACACACCGGGCGCTCCAGCACTGAGCCCTAGGCCTCACCGCCGTCGCGGTGTTTCCTAAGCACTGTGTCCGCCAGAGGCGCATCCAGGCGCGGGCAGCCTGAGTGATTGAGCCGCGTCTGGATAACGGTCCAGCGGAGGGAGCATCTACGCGCACACACTCACACACAGACACACAGACACACACAAACGCGCGCGCGTGCGCGCATGTGTATGTAGGCACATTTTACGTAATGATTAAGGCATATTTCTGTATAATATAAACGTATAATTTAAAGAAATGTATAATTATGAAAAATTCTTATCAGTTTTACTTTAAATGGGAGGACAAACACACAATACTGACAATGCAGTGCTGCCTTTCTAATGCTTAAAATCAATTAAATATTTATGTAAATAAATAAATACATTGTAATTCATAACTAAATAATTTAGTAATGCTCTTGTGTTTAACACAGTAACACAAAGATAACACAATCTTTCAGTACAGAGTATTCGGCTTGATTAAAATCATTGCCTCAGCTAAAAAATAGTAAGATAAAAAGGTATAGTGTGAAAAGTGTCAAAAATAATAGAAGTATAATAATGGGGGAATGTATCTTTCTCATAATTAGGACAGCAGCACGATGTGTCTTGTGATGGAACAGAATATCTCAATTATGAGAAAGTATCTCGTTATTGTGAGTGCCAGAACAACATAATAGGCCAGTGATGGGATAGAAAGTAGGAAAGCAACTTTATTTTAAGAAACTGTTTAGTGTTAAAGGCATGTCATACTTGTGAAATACCATATTCCATAATTATAAGAAAGTGCCGTAAAAGCGACGTGTCATAAAAGTAAAGTGCCCGCTTGTAGTCGCATGTGAATACAGCACAGCACACAGTGTGAACAATGTAAAATTCTTTCCAAGTAAAGCAGGGGGCTGCCACCAACAGGGGCGCCCAGGGGGGATAGTATCTTGCTCAAGGGTTCCTCAGTGGTGTCACTAGCAACCATGGGATTCAAACCCTTGACCTTCTGATTGCAGGGGCAACTCCCTTACCACTAGGCCACCAGCTGCTCCATAGTACTGAGGACAGATTATCTCTAAAGTATGAGAACTGGCATTATCTCACTGTGCTAAATAAGCAGCATGTTATTTCATAATAATGGATGAACTTGTAGACAAAGCATCTTATTTCTAACAAGAGTTTTGTAAAAATGTCAGTGTTGGTTTTCCTTATAAGGAGATGTCATAATGTGTTGTTATACAGGGTTTCATATTTTAAAAATGAGAAGCTCTCATGAATACGTTAATCGTTTCATAATTCACACCTCAATATTAACGATGCTCTGCAGTTTTAATTTAGCTATGTCTCTGCAATACACACCATGCACTCTAGCACTGTGGGTACTGAATGTGTGTATGTGTGTAATCACAGTGATTCTATTTTAAACCGGCACTCAGTGTGGTTGGTGCTGTAACTACGGTCAAGTCACACACACACACACACACACACATATCCGGCCTGCAGCCTCATTACAGCGTGGGAACGTCACTGTGTATCACCAGTATCTCCCTCTCTCTCACACACACATGCGCGCACATAGAGAGGGGCAGCATCATGCATGTTGCTTTATTTTGTACATGCACCGCTGCTCTGAGCTCAGCCACACACATACACACAATAGTAGACCAGGTCAAGCTTCCTGTGTGTGATGTCTTATTGCATCATGTATGTGTGTTGGTGAAACCACACGTGCATCCTTAGCAACATGCACACGCATACTCTTGCTCCGAGAAGCCTCTCTATGGTGCCTTCAGTCAATGGAAACCACCACCGTCAGGTCAGTTTGTGTGTGTGCGCGCGATTGACAGTTTAGAGGATCTCCAGGACCTCACATGGAAATGCACAGCGAGCAGGTTTGGAGATGTGTGTGTGTGTTTGTGTATGCGTGTGTTCTCACTGATTCACTGTGGGTTTTCAGACCTGAAGGGATGCAAGAGTGGGCCAAGTGTACAGAGGCGATCTCAGCAGAGAAATGCAACATTTTTGCAGGGAATAAGTAAAGGTGTGTGTGTGTGTGTGAGAGAGAGAGACTGCCGGAGTTTGATATTGAATTTTATCTTGAATATTGTGATGCTTTGCTTTAATTCATAAACAGAAACAATATTATTAGTAATTTTAGGTGCATATAGATAGATAGATAAATAGATAGGTATATGGGGTGTCGATTATAAAAAAATCTAATTAATGACAAGCTCTTGGATTAACAATCTAAATGAATCACACATTTTTGTATTTAAAAATTTCAATGCAATGTTGGCATATGAGTGAATGAATAGCACAGGTCAACAGATCAAAATCATCAGAGATAAGTTTATGTGGGTTTTGTAGTGCTTTTCATGCTGATCTCCCGCATGTAAAGTTTTTGTGATGAAGCTAGTTTTATATTGTATTATTAGCATATAATAATCATATGTTAAGCGTTTTTTGAAGAAACAGTGGTCGCTGACTGACACTGATCATTATATCTATGCGACAGCGTGCACCTGTCTGACATTGCACTAAACATATTGAAACAGTTACTTGATCGTTGCCTGAGGTTTAATAAAAACCGCATGCAAGTCTATTGCAAATCTAATATTACTCATGATTCAAAAACTTTTACAGTCTCTTATTTAATAACCATGACCTAAAAAAGTATGACCTAATATGCTGAGGGGGGAAAATGTTTCATTAAGAATAATGATAAAACATCTACAAGGTGCAGTTTAAGACACACGGGTGTTCAGATGAATTATGCTGCCTGGTCGAAAAATGCTGATCTCAATGTGTAGCATGTTTCGACACAACACCGGACCAGGTTAAAGTCACGTGGTGCAATAAATGTGCGGTCAATTTTTTGATGCATTATTTTTTCTGTGATTCATTGATCTAAATTAAAGCGTTAACTCAACACCCCTAATATATAGAAGGTTGAACATCCCTGATAAATAGCTGTTTTCACAGTAGAAAGTAGAATAAATTGTATTTCCATTTTTTCCCCGTAATGAGGAACGCTTTCTGCTTTTTATGTGTGAAACTTATGGAAAAAACATAATTTTGCCTAATAACAAAATACGGTAATAAAGATAGTATAGATGATAATAAATAACAGTGACAAAGTTAAAGGTGCAATTTTTTTTCTCCTGGAAACCTGAATGTGTTCGCGAGTTGACATTTGGGCAGTTACTTGTAACTGTGCTAATATAGTAAGATCTGTATTCCTATAATCATGTAGACTGTACCGTTTATTCAGTTATTACACAAGTTATTACACCAGATATTACACGTTACTGTATTTATAGGCTTTTGTATGCTTTTGCTGTATGTATAGTTAATACCCAATTTATTTCACTTAGTTTGTTTCTATATCTGGTATTACTGTATTTATGGGTTACAGTTTTTATTGTATTCTATGAGCAACTATTACTGTGTTAATAGATTACAGTACTTATTGTATTGTATGACCAGTTATTAATATATTTATAGATTACAGAACGTATTGTATTGTATGACCAGTTATTACTGTGTTAATAGTAGGGCTGGGAACATTAACGTGTTCTTATCGCATTAACACATTATTTACTTACCGCTGACAATTGGACTCTGAGGGTACCTTGTTTTCCTATAAGAAACTAGATAAAATGGGAATGCCCTGTAGTGGCAAGTAGCTTTGTTTTTTATTTGAATACAATACTGTTTAAGTTTTGAAGAAATATTTTTGATAAGACTGTGTTAAATGAAAACTGCTGTTAAAAAGCTTCTTATTTGTTTAAAACATTTGCAAACCAAATGTTCTTTTGTTCATATAGCAGAACTTTAAAGTAAAAGTGTGCCATGCACTACTTTTGAATTAATTATTTAATCAGTGCCCAGCATTAGTTACTAGATAATAATGCATATTGTACTTTATGACCAGTTGTTACTGTATTTCTAGGTCACATACATGTAGATAACATACATATAGATTTTATAGAGTTATTATTGTATTCATTGATTACAGCTTTTATTGTACGGTATGTCTAGTTACTACTATACTTGTAGATAACAGTATTTTTGTTCGGTTCAACCTTTATACAAGTCATTACAGGTATTACTGCATTTATAGATTGCGGTCTTGTGTTGTATGACCAGTTATTACATCAGTTAATACAGTTGTTATTGTATTTATATGCTTCAGCTTATTTATATGCTTTATGCTTACACACACACACACACACACACACACACACACACACACCGTAGACCCTTCAGGCAGTTTATTTTAATCCGGCTGGCCTTTGTTGGTCTATAAATAATTCATGAAGTATTAAAAATGCTTTTGTATTGAAGTGAAAGAATCAATACCCCCCAGTAACTAGTGATGAATCACACAGTGGTACTGTTGCCTTAAAGTTCACAAACAGGTTAATGGCGGAGGATCACAATGTTGGACTGCAGCCCACAACACAGGACACACGCATCATATCTCCATTTTTGTACTTTATTATAGTTTTTGCACTCTACTAAGCACCTTACACTTTGTGTGTGTGTGTGTGTGTGTGTGTGTGTGTATGCATGGAGCTGCTCAGCTGATGCTGCTCATGATTTAGAGGGTTGTTGGTGGGGGTTTGGGGGCTTTTTGAAGTCTCTCAGTGAAGAATGTAACACCTTATAAAGAGCGCTCTGTTTCAGCCAGGCTGCTGCTGATGAAGTCTTTAATTACATAACTGGAACAAATGTTGTTAGAATGACCTTTGTGTACGTGTGTGTTTGTTTTCAGACGGTTCTGAAGGAGGGACAGCTGATGAAACAGACAAACTCGTTCCAGCGGTGGAAGAAACGATACTTCAAGCTACGCGGGAGAACACTGTATTACGCCCAGACAGCCAAGGTGTCTCTTCCAAATGATTCAGTATCTACTACGAATTACTCTGCACCTAAAATTAATTATTCATTATCTCCTATAGTATCCAATACCTATTATAGATTATTTAATATCTGCTATAAATTATAGTATGTCCTATAGTGTCTCCACTATGAACTATTCAGGATACTCTATGAATCATTTAGTTTCCACTATGAATGAATCAGTATCCACTGTGAATGACTCAATAATTACTCTGAATTAAAATGGGATTTGCTATGAATCATAAGTCTGCACTGTGAATTATTCAGTATCTGCTATGAATTTTGTACCTATTATGGACGGTTTTGTTTCTGCTGTGAATTTTTCAGTATAAATTATTCAGTATTGATCATATTCATTTGTTGGTCATATTCATTGTGTTGTTTCTGTTTTTGTAGTCGATCATCTTTGATGAAGTAGATTTGACAGACGCCAGTGTAGCGGAGTCGAGCACCAAGAACGTCAACAACAGCTTCACTGTAAGTCTCTCACAAACAGACGCACACACACACGCACACACACACGCGCACACACACACACACACACACACACAAACACACTTCTGTAGAGATAATGTGTTTGTGTAAGTTGAAAGTTGATGATTATTCACATATTGAAGTGATGAAAGTGATTGAATTGATACCATAAAGTGATATTTTGTCATCGCTGGTCACAGTCAAAGTGAAATCAAGCCCTTTGATTGAGGCTCAGTGGTGAATGAGTGGCACGGCTCTAAACAGCAACGAGGAAACATTTACACAGCGAACACATCCTTCGTCATCGCACATGAGTCCTGCTCACGCACAGCACAGATTCAACACTGTAAATAACCTGCATTTAAGTGCATGCTAAAATTAACAAACTCAAATATAAAACTTAATTAAATATAACAATATATACTATATGTATTACAATAAACATATGAAAAATAAAACAGAATAAACTATTACTAAATAAGTCAAAATATACATGGCTAAATTAAAATATATACTGCTAAGGGAAAATATATATGACGAAATTAAAATATGCTGCCAAATTAAAACATATAAAACATATTTAAGACATATAATAACTTATTTAAAATGTGTACTTATAAATAAAAATATCCACAAATGGATACACACACACACACACACATATAAATATATATGACAAAACTGAAATAAATTATGTAATTAAATTATATACAACTAGTGGATATTATGTGCATCCAAATTTAAATATATGCTACTAAACAAATATATATATTTAAATAAAAATATATTTGATTCAATTCAAACATATCAGACTAAATTAAACATCTACTACTACATTTAAAATAAATGAGACTAGATAAAAAATATATGGTAACTAAATTAGAATATATATATAACAATTAAAATGTGTACTAAGATAAGATAAGA
Source organism: Hemigrammopetersius urotaenia (assembly GCA_037974485.1). NCBI lineage: Eukaryota > Metazoa > Chordata > Actinopteri > Characiformes > Alestidae > Hemigrammopetersius > Hemigrammopetersius urotaenia. The sequence continues at coordinate 26,155 of JBBPDC010084783.1, forward strand.
TAAACCTTTATTAGTTCCACAAGTGGGAAATTTGCATTGTCATGGCAGAAAGTGGACAGAACAAAGGTAAAAGTATCAAAAATGAAAACAATAGAATAAAAACTGTACCAACAGTACAGTATAAACTTAGATGAGTATATGTATGTATGTACACATTGTGTATCTGTATGTATAAATGCAGAGTGAATATATAAATATATGTAAGTACGTGATGTGACAGACAGGCACTGACAGTAATAATGCACCAGAAGAGTTGCACATTATAAATTGCACATTTATTGCACCCCAAAAATTCCACACGTCACATCAGAAAATTGCTCTCCATAGAAATATTGCAGATAAGAGAAACCTATCGTTATAAAGTGATTAAAATACATACTGAAACACATAAATCAGCGGCTGAGATCAGTGGTCTGAGGACGAATTAGTTTACTTTCGTATTTTAATAATTTAGCAGACTGGTTATAATACAAAAATAGTGAATCTAAACCAGTGATTTGTGTTCAGAAATGTTTCTCACTTCTCTTTTTACCGTGGGAGCAGCCGCTCGGGTCTGTCTGTTCCGTCAGTTTATGGACAATGAGTGCATGAGTCTGTCTGTCTCTGTCTGTCTGTCTGTATGTTTGTATGTGTGTGTGTGTGTGTGTGTGTGTGTGTGTTTTTGTGGATTTTGAATGTTCGAATACATTGTTCAGACACTACACAGTATGTCAGGCCTGGAAGTGATTAAAAAGCACACAAATTCACACAGACACTTATTGACTTATAGTCCATGAACCTACAGAACACACTCCTGAAACCCACATTCTTACTTTTGCTTCTCTCCTGTAATTCCATGAGGGTCTTTGTGTTTCTGCTTCTCTGAACTGTTTCAGGCTGCTCTGTGTGTGTGTGTGTGTGTGTGTGTGTGTGTGTGTGTGTGTGTGTGTGTGTGTGTGTGTGTGTGTGTGTG
>JBBPDC010084784.1:0-10192 GCA_037974485.1 Hemigrammopetersius urotaenia
GGGTCTGGAACATGAAGGACAGGCAGGAACAGGTTAAGGGGATCGGGGGGCTGAGGCCTGGAGGGAAGACAGGGACAGACAGGCACACAAAGCAGGCATGGACACATAGCAGGCGGGGGCACATAGACTACACAAGAACTACACAAGAGGGAAGACAGACTCCTAGAATACACCTAAATGCCATAAGGGCAAATCCGAACAGAACAGAACTCATGACAAACAAAACTCAGGATCTTCGGCGAACGCTGGAATATAAACAGCAAACAGAAAAAGCAAAACAGGAAAAAAACCCAAAACATGGCACGGCTACGCCAGTCCAAGCCGTGACAGTAATAGGTGAAAAGTCATTTAAACTCCTATCATGTTTATTATCTACACGCTCCTCTCGATCCCAATCAATCAAAACTACACAATCTAATACTCCCTCATGCACAGTTTTGGAGTTATAGACTTTTAGACCAACATATAAAGAAATTCCCAACAGAACATCAGCTTCTCTGACGCCGAAGCTCGTGACCCAGGGCCTGTTCCTCCACCTCATCCGACAGCCTAAGACTGATCCCGAGACTCCCATCCTTCTTCAAGAATTTGTGCACAAGTAATCCTCTTTACTCATTTTGACAAAATCTGGGTTGCATAGTCGAACTTGTGGTTGTCAATGACCCTAATTTTCTTGATTCATGGGAGGAGTCAATTCACTACTGTATCAGTCTGCCTCGCTCACCTGGTAAAATACAACTTAACTTTAGCTAATTCCCTCTCTTATCTAAAACTAAACTCCTCTTAATTGCGCCCTTAAGGAGAGCTTTATAAAGGCCAATTATTTTATTCTTGTGCGAATATATACATATATATATATATAGTTAGCTTGGCTTACACTTGGCATGGTTTTTTTTATTATAAAATAAATTAAAAGAAAAACAGAGAGTAGACAAAGAATAAAGCCAGCTAATGTTAGAGGTTTTTTTTCTTTCTTTGTTGTGTTAATTGTATAATAAATAAAAAGAAGTAGTTTTACAGAATACCTTTCGGTTATGGCGGAAGTTGTTCTCATCAATGACAACAAACTCTTTCACCTTCAAGGTGTTTTCCTGCTTTGTTTTCATATCGCCTCATTGCATGTTTGTATACTCTTCTTACACAGGATGACATCTTTGAGTGTTGCTGAGCTTTTAGTTATGCCATCTGTCTTCATATCAAAGAAGTAAAATGGGTCTTCAAACAGCTTAGGTTCATGTTATCGTCCAACACTTTTTTCCCATCACCAACAAAATGTGAAGTGTTCTGTGATGTTATAAAGTGCTGTTTTGATATTATGTTTGCTTTATGTTTTCTAATCTTCTGCCCAGGCCTGTCCTTGCAGCAGTCTCCACAAGATGTGCCACAGAAATCACGAGTCGAGAAGGCTGAAAGAGGTAGGGTTCATTCATCCCAAGGATCAGTGTATAATTATAGGCTTTCAGTGTATTATTACGAAAATTGTGACAACAGTAATACCTCTATGCACAGGAATCTAAAGACATTTCTTGCGATTAACGTTATTAGGCTAACTGCTGAAATCAACATTTACTGTGGTGTGACTTAGGCTACTCATTTACTTATCTGATGTGTGTTACACCGGTGCTGTCCCGGTCGCGTAGACCATCACCTGAGTACTAGGGGTAACTTAACTCTGGATAGGGTAAGTATGAATGTTACGTGTGCAGGAGTGGTGATGGGGGATCTTTCAACCCGAGGCTGTCAGAGCCCTCATCACAAGTCCACCTGTCTGGTGTTACAGCTGTAGGAAACGTAAGTGTCTGTGTCGTGTGATTGGTTGTGAGAGAGAGGCTGAGCACTTAAATTCCCAGCTGATCCTGGTAGACGTTGTGTGGACACCAAGAACCTAGGTTGTGATCAGACCGGGAGGAAAGCTAAGCTGACGCTTCATCTCCACTGTGTAGTCGGTGAGAGTTTCGGGCTCTGAGTTCATGGACTAATAGAGATTGTGTTTTGCAGACTGAAGGCGATAAAACCCCAGAGGAGAGAGGATCTCCAAGCTCAAGTAAAAAACGTATCGGTGCTGTGGTCCCACGCACGCAGCCCTGCAGTGGATTCACAGTGGTGTCCAAAAGTGTATCAGTAGTAGTACTTTCAGTTGCTGTTGAAAAGCCTGTTTCGTTTTGTTTATTGCCCTTGAAGAAGAAACATTAAAACTCAGTGGATTCCACACGACCTCTTATCTGTGCGCCCTTACCTACCCCGGTCTAACAGATGTCCACACCTACAGAACAAATGGACGCAGCGAACATCCCGCTTCCCCAGGATGTCGACCCGGTCATGCAGCGGATGACGGCACATCAAACGCGACTGACCCAACTCAACACCGTGGTCGGACAGCTGGTGGAAGCAGTGCAATCCACAAGGGCAATCATCCGAGCACCTCGACACACCTCTCAGCCGGAGAGTTTTCTGCTCGGCTGTGACTTGTACATTGCGGAGTTCTCTGACATCACCCCGGCCCAAAAGGTGTCATTTATCACCCAAAGACTCACAGGTCGTGCCTTGGATTGGGCCACAGCGATTTGGGCGGCTGCAGGTGACACAGCACCTCAGTATGAGGAATTCCGAAGCAAGTTCAAGGCTGCTTTTGACCACCCTGATCACGATCAGTCTAGCAGCACCCGGCTCTTACAGTTGAAACAAGGAACTGATGCCGCGGCTGACTACTTAATCAAGTTTCGCGTGCTGTCGGCTGACTGTGGCTGGAACGAGCCAGCCCTAGTAGCGGTGTTCAAAAGATGTCTGAGCGCAGAGTTACAGTTGGAACTGGCGTATCGAGATGAAGGCCTAACGCTAGATCAACTCATTGCACTTTGCATTCGTCTCAATCAGCATAGAAAAGGCAAGCAGCCGGCCGGGACATCACAGGGGACCAGAAACAGCAGCAGAGCGCCCACTTCAGCCGTGCCCGTTCCAGATGCCGCCCCTGCAGAACCCATGAAAGTGGGACTCCAGGGACTCAGTTTACACGAAAAAAGATGACAAAGGCAGCAAGGGCTATGTCTTTGCTGCAGTCAGCAAGGACATCGGGTGGCTGCATGTCCCCTTTTATCTGAAAAGGGCAGGGTTCCTGTAAAGTCTGTTTCCCAATAAAAAAAAAAATCAATGTAGAATCATTGAATGTGTACAGTATGTGTTTAACAGGCTGTGTTTCTGCTTTGTTGGATTCAGGATCGGCTGGGAACTTCGTGTCCAGAGGGATGGTGAGGTCATTCGGACTGCCGGTCGAGAAGCTGCAGACTTCAGTTCCCGTGCGCACTCTGGATGGTCAGCTTTTAGGAAAGAAATCAGTGGTCCAAAGGACTAAGTCTGTTCGTATTGCAATAGAACCACATCATGAAGAACAGATTGAGTTTTATGTCTTAGAGTTATCGAATCCCCTAATGATCTTAGGTTTACCCTGGCTAAAAACTCACAATCCAGTGATAGACTGGAAAACGGCAGCCGTTGTGAAATGGGGCTTAGCATGTGAGGACCACAGACCTAAGGTTATAGCCTTGATGACCATAGAAAGCCCACATGCTAAGAGCCCAGTCGGTATTCCGGAGCCGCATTCCAACCTAAAAGCAGTGTTTAGCGCATCCAGAGCAGTCCGCCTCCCTCCGCATCGGCCCTGGGACTGTCGTATAGACCTCTTGCTAGGTCCCGAATTTATCCACTCTCCGAGAAGGAGATGCAAGCCATGGAGGAGTACATCTCCGAGGCTCTCCGGCAGGGGTACATACAACGGTCCCATGCTCCCACGTCAGCCAGCTTCTTTTTTATACAGAAGAAAGACGGGGGTTTATGACCTTGCATAGACTATTGGTGGCTCAATGCGGTGACAGTAAAATACTTGCACCCTCTTCCTCTCATTCCTCCAGCCATAGAACAACTTAGGGAGGCAAAGGTGTCTCGAAGTTAGATCTTCAGAGCGCGTACAATCTGGTGAGGATTAGGGCAGGGGACGAGTGGAAAACCGCTTTCAGCACTACCTCCGGGCACTATTCGTACTGGGTTATGTCATACGGGTTGGCAAATGCGCCCTCGTGCTTCCAGGCCCTAATGAACAACGTCTTTAGAGACATGATAAATAGATTCGTCATTGTGTATTTGGATGACATATTGGTGTATTCTAGGGACCACAAAGAGCACGTGGCGCATGTGCGAGCAGTTCTCCGCCGTCTCCTAAAGCATGAGCTCTATGTGAAGGCCGAGAGAAGGTCGCGTTTCTTGGCTATCACATAGGGCCGGACGGAGTGGCGATGGATGAGGGGAAGGTGGGTGCGGTCACCGGATGGCCTGAGCCCACGACAGTCAAAGAACTGTTCGCAAACTTCTATAGGCGCTTCATCACACAGTTCAGTACTGAGGCGGCACCGCTCACCTCCCTACTAAAAGGTAAACCAAAGGCGCCAGTTTTGAGGCTGCCTGATCCAAGTAAGCCTTTCATAGTCAAAGTGGATGCTTCTGAAGTGGGGGTGGGAGCGGTGCTGTCTCAGTACCACGGGTTGCCGCCCAAATTACATCCATGTGCGTTTTACTCCAGGAAGCTGACTGATGCGGAGAGAAACTATGACATCGCCAATCGCGAACTGTTGGCGGTCAAAGCCGCGTTAGAGGAGTGGCGACATTGGCTTGAGGGAGCCAGACAACCCTTTAAGGTTTACATGGACCATCGCAATCTAGAGTACATCCGGCAAGCCAAACGCTTATGTCCCAGGCAGGTGCGCTGGGCTATATTTTTCAGCAGGTTTAATTACGTGCTTTCTTACCATCCAGGATTGCAGAACAGCAAGGCAGACGCGTTGTCACGCAGACATGCCGTTTCAGAAACGAAGGAATCTGCAGAAACCATTATACCATCACGTGGGATCTAGACCTAGAAATTCAGCAGAGTAACGTGCAGGTGTCTCCTGAGGTGGAGCCCCCACAAGGTAAAATGTTCGTGCTGGAATCTTTCCTGTGCTCGTGTTATAGAATGGGCGCACGCGCTGCCCGCTGCCGGGCATCCAGGAATCCAACTCACATCTGAAATAATAAAACATAAATACTGGTGGACTACGCTAAGCTCTGACGTAGAGAAGGCCGTTAAATCCTGTCTGGTTTGTGCTATGTCCAAAACACACATTACACATTAGTGTCGACTTCATTATGGATCTCCCAGTCTCTAAAGGGAAGACGGTGATTCCGGTAGTGGTGGACCATTTCTCGAAAGGGGTCAGGTTTATCCCTTTTGGTTCTCTCCCCTCCACTTTAGAGGTGGCTGAGACGCTCTTCCACGCCGTGTTTCTGCCCTATGGCATACCGGAGGACATCCTGTCGGACCGCGTGTCCTGGGTATGGAAGGCTTTCTTCCAGAAACTGGGGGTGACTGTCAGTTTGACTTCTGGCTATCATCCGGAGTCAATCGCGCCACTCTACCTGGCGATCGCGCCACTCTCCATGGCGTGATCGAGATCGAGGGCGCTCCGGCGTACCGGGTTAGACAACTGCTGGAATCCCGGAGGCGGAAGGAGGGGCTCCAATATCTGGTGAATTGGGAAGGTTACGGCCCCAAAGAGAACAGTTGGGTGCCCGCTAGAGATATTTTGAGTCAAGAGTTAATCACTGATTTTCACAGGAACCACTGATTCATCATCTGATTCAGAGCCAGATTCTGAGTCCTCAGGGGCCAAGAAAGGCAAGAAGAAAAGTACCAGCCAAAAAAGGCCAAAAGAATGGGCAGGAAACTGAGGTATGTGGTAAGCCATACACAAATTGATGGCTTACCACATACCTCTTTTCTAATTGGCCAGCAGGTCAACAATGAATGTAAACACTTTTAATGTACTTAATGTACACCTATACTCAGGGCTCGAACTGATGGGGGATGCAGGGTGATGGCTTCCCACTTGTTGAAAAAACTCTGTAACACCCCCATCTCCCTCACCATCACCTTTAGATTAATAATGTGTAAAACGTGTCATGCACACAAAATGTTAAAATTAATTTTGGATGAAACTTTATGAACTAAATAACAGCGATTGATAAATCAGAACTTAATACTGCAACAAGCTGTGCACAAGGCCAAAAATGGTTCAAACACGACTTTTGACATTCTTACAAAAATAGAGAGCAGCACTGCAGTTTTGTTTCTAAATGAATATGTTTTTAAATGAATCAAGTGGTCCAATAATTAATAATCCATTCTTAAGGGCAGTCACTTGCTTTGTTTCCAAATGAATCAGCCATTTTGAATTAATCTTTTGATGCAATGATTCAGGGTGTACTCACACTAGGTACGGTTGCCATGAACCGGACCCGAGTATGATTGTCCCCCCTCCCCACTCCCACTCTGGCCCGCACTCACACAGTGTTTCAGCGTTTGTGCCGGAGCACGCCTACGTCATTATGGTGCGATGGCTTCAGGATAAACAGGAAGAGCGGCGCTCTCTCGCTGAACGCAGTGGAGTCCGTCGCTCTGGTGACTTTGTTGATAGTAATTTTGAGTTGTTTAGTCCGTGGTGGTCCACAGCCCTCTCACACACTGTTGCTAAACAGGTCTATCGCTTTTGTGGCACGAAAAATGGTTTTGGAGCATCGCAAAAATGTGACATCATCCTTACTGAGGTGTCTTAGTAGGATCAGCAAAGCTAAAAAAAATATTTCAAATATGTGACTTTGCAAGCAGTGACAATACTGAATTTGCCACTCTTTGCCCATTGTCACATACAAATCTATGGACCAATTACGAATTTTCACCTCCGTTTAGCACTTTAAAGTTTGTTTCAGAGTCGAGGGCGCGAGCCCATGATATACCTCCGGGATCGCAGGAACGGACAGGTAGCCAGGATTCCATGCTCGTGTGTTTATTCAAAGGAAACAAGACAGGAACTGAAATAGGTACGAGGGCCGTCAGGAGCATAAACAGGTTACAGACGCAGGAAACAGGCTGGGGAAGTGAGGCGATGGACACATGAGGAAAACCTAACGAACACAACCTTATATACACAGAAAGTCAAGGTGTAAAACACTGGACAGGTGAAAACAAAGGAGGCACGTGACACAAGAACAGAACGTCAAAATAAGAGCACAGAAAACCAGCAAAAACAACTGAAAAGTGACAGTTTGCTTATTTTTGTTCAATGATTATGTATAATGTAAAATTGTAAACTGTATTACAGCACTATTACTAAGCTGGTTCAATTAAATAGAAATCAGCTATAATGCATTCTCCTGTCTTACAGTCAAAACCCCTGAAGACTCCATCCGCCACTACAACATGGTGTTTGAGAAGATTAAAAAGGATCACATCAGCAAAGCTGAAGCTTATGCAAGGCTTGGGGAAGATCGAAATACCATCGTGTCGCAGGCTCTGATTGCCGAACTTGCAGCCACTAACCCAGATCTGTTCCGCACGGTGAGGTCCACGTTTAAAAGGAAGGACAGCCTGAAAAGGTTTCCTGAACTTGTAGGGGGTTTGTGAGCAGGAGCCTACAGCTTCAGTGATCCTAAAGAAAAAAGGCGATGGATCTTTCCGGGATATTTACAAGAACTAAACTATCTTCTGTATGCCATGCGTTTGTCCATGCCATGTAATTTATTTATTCATTTATTTTATTTTTATTCAGCATTAAATATTTCATGAGGAGTCTATATCAGTAGCTTGGAGGTGGCTGCTTACCTTAAAAATACTAAGCTGTTGGTGAAGACATTTTTTTTGTAAATCCTTTAACAGCTTTATGGTTTTGTAAAAGGTTTTCAGATAAAGGCACTAAAATTTCATGATATATGTACTCAATTCCTTCTCAGCTCTTCGCAGGCATTGCCGTTAACAGCTGGGTTAACTGGGTTACTGTTTAAGAATAAAGCAGAAAGTTAAGCTCAAACTCTTTGTCCTCAGTGCACTGTGTGCAAAAGCTTAAACGTTCAGGTTCAAATTCATGTCATTCATTTCACAATTCTGCCTACATCAATAATACACTGTTTATCTGTATATAAACCCTTAGCTGAGGGGCTACACACACGATGAACTCATGAGTTAATGCTTAGTTAATGATGACTATATTTGGATGTCAATGGAATTTACAAGCTATGTGCTGTGATTAGTCAATGTTGGGGTCTGACCATTTACTGCAGGCTACTATGAAGACGTGAACGCGCTTGACAATTCATAATTAATATAAAACATTAGTTACATAATGTTTGTATGCATGAGGTAATGTATGAAATAATTCAAGATTCAAGATTATTTATTTGTCACATGCAGTCATACAAGTACAACACACAGTGAAATGTATCCTGAACCGCTCCTTTCTGACTCTGCAAACATTAAAACAAAAAGTAAATTATAAATTAAAATCTGGACATTTCCTAAAACTCAAATAAAATAAAGAAATGAGTACAAGTAAATATAAGTATAGATGTAAGTAAAATTTTATTTTTTATAAAATTTTTATTTGTTTTATTTCTTCGTGTGCGTGCATTAAAACCTCCAACTCTGCCTCTGTGAAGTATGCCGCTCTCTTTTTTCACTTGGATTTTCCATGTTGACTCGTGAAATCGGTGATCCATTGGAAATGTCTTTGTGTCTGCACCGTGAGCGCACGTTAACTCGTGTCCTCTCCCACAAACTAGGAAGCAGTTGAGATCATTCTTGGGGATGGCTGGCTTCTACCATCGATTTATACCAAGCTTCTCAGCTAGAGCTGCTCCTCTGACAGATCGATCCGGCTCCAAATGCCCTAATCACGTGCAGTGGAAGCCTTCAAGGACATTCAGAAATCTCTTAGTAAGAACCCTGTCGTTCATAGTCCAGATTTTGATAAACATTTTACATTGCAAACTGATGCATCCGAGAGGGGGAGTTGGCGCTGTGCTTTTGCAGGGACCAAAAGATGACTGGCATCCAGTGGCCTACATCAGTCGGAAGCTATTCCCCAGAGAGGTCCGCTATTCGACCGTGGAGAAGGAAGCATTGGTGGTCAAGTGGGCCCTTGAATCTGTTGGGGAGAGAGTTTACTTTGGAGACTGACCACAAAGCGCTACAATGGCTGGAGAGAATGAAAGATACTAATGGGCGAATTACTCGGTGGTACCTGGCCATGCAACCATACCGGTTCTCAGTATGTCACATCCCTGATAAAGAGAACATCACTGCAGACTATCTCTCCCGCTGTCCCAGCGAAGACATCTGTGGCCACCACATAAAAGGTCAGTTAACCTCTGCACCTACAGAGGTTAATTGTCAATAATTTACACACATTTTATTAAGCATATGTTTTATTTGTTTGTTTTTCTTTGGGTTATTGGTGGTTTTATCTTTTCATAGATTAGGTTTGATGTAAGCATGGGTTAAGTTAATCGCTTTATTGTCTGTGGTTATTGTTTTTAATATGACTGTTTTGTGTCAAGTGTTTGTATGTTATCCCATGTGTTTTGAGTTGGTCTGATCAGCCACAGTATATAAGTTTCCTTTTGTGTTTGAGAAGTGAGTTAGTTTGTTATTCTTAAGTTCTGTTTGTGGAGCTCTCTTGTTTTGTTGACCCTTCCTCATGGGCCCGAGGGTTTTCTTGTGGGGTTATGGAGCACTGTTTTAATTCTTTGATAAATAAATGTATTTTTTTTTTATAATTACCCTGTGTTTCCTCATTGCCTGCTGGCTCGGTCCATCACACTCCTCCATTTGAAACTGTATAAGGTTCATGGAGGAGAGGCGAAACTGAGGGACGGTGAGAAGGCCAGAGTCGGAAGAGCATAATGAGCGGGTAGGAGTGTAGGGGATTAGCAGATCGGAAAGATAGGAGGGAGCTAGACCATTTAAAGATTTAAAAGCCAGGAGAAGAACTTTGAATTTTATACGGTAAGCAACAGGGAGCCAATGAAGGTCATAGAGGATTGGGGTGATATGAGCAGAGCGTTTGGTATGGGTAAGAATTCTAGCCACAGAGTTCTGAATATATTGATGTCTGGTAATGGAATTAGCAGGTAAACCAGAGAAGAGGGCATTGCAGTAATCAATGCATGATGAAATAAAAGCATGAATAATAGTCTCAGCATCTTTAATACAGATAAAGGGACATAGTTTGGCAATACGACGCAAGTGGAAGAATGCGGATTTAGTGACAGAGTTGATGTGAGACTGAAAGGAGAGTGTGGAGTCAAAGATTACACCTAAGTTTTTTACAGA
>JBBPDC010084865.1:0-10191 GCA_037974485.1 Hemigrammopetersius urotaenia
AAGTGAAGCAGGGGGCAGCCAGGAACACGGCGCCCGGGGAGCAGTGCGTGGGGACGGTACCTTGCTCAGGGTACCTTAGCAGTGCCTAGTGGTCTTGGGGATACAGCAAAGGCATCATTTAGGCATCTTGTTAGGGACACTGGGGACATCTCCCCACCACTTTTTGTCATCATTAGACAAAAAAACAAATTTTAAAAAATGAATAAACAGCGGCCCAAATAGCCCGATAATTCGCCAGATGGTCGGTCCAACCCTGGATGACATTATTGCCTCCAAAACCATCACCACATGGCACAATCAGAAGTCATGGATGACTGAGGGGGGTAAACCACCCTGAGCACAGTAAGGTCAGTCCCAGGAGCAGTGAAGCATGCACAGGCTCAGAAAACCCATAGCCAGCATCTACAACCTCTCTCTGAGAACCTCCATAATTCCAACCTTCAAAACCATCATCATCCCAGCGCCAAAAAAGTTGTCAGTGTCATGCCTCAGTGACTACTGTCCTGTCGCGCTTACACCCATCACCATGAAGGGCTTCGAGAGGCTTGTCATGCCCCTGCTATTTGCATACAATGTGTGCCATTTTGTACAATTATTTTTGTACAATCCCAATTTTTTTTTACATTTTATTAGCACATTTAACAACTGCTAGAAAACAGTATATGCCATAATACTGTATGTTGTTTGTCCATGAAAGTATTGCACTGTTGCTCATGTGTTTTCTTTTTTGGAACTCTCTTGCTGTCCTGTTCTGTCTGCACTTGTATAGTCTTGTGTAGTTCCTGTTTTTGTTCTTTGCACCATCATCCTAGAGAAAAGTTAATCCATTTCACTGTGTACTGTGTATGTGGTTAAAATGACAAGTACATGCATTTCTGTGAGAAAATGTGTACTTTTGATTGCATAGTATTTGGAAACTCCCAAACATTGACTTTATCAGCATAAAAAGGATTGCGTTTATTTGGGGAATCAAACAGTGATGTTTGATTCAGAGGACCCCAAGGGTGCAGATGCGATTTACTAACTCTTGCCAAGCCATTTATAGGTAAAGCTGAATGCATAGCATAATTCACAGACTGATTATGTTTAGTTAAACCACAACAAACATCCTTCATCTCTTTTTATATAACTAATCTGAGTCATTTTGCATCATTAGGCAAGTTACTTATTACTAGTGCTGGGCCGTTAACGACGCAAGATTCTTATCGCGTGATAAAAAAAATATCACCGTTAACTGCCGCCCCCCCCTTCCCCGGACAGAGTGAGCTGTGTCTATACTACGCAAGCTATGATGAATTTCACATTGATATTTCAGTGACTTGTCCGGTTCACGCACGTTTTAAACTTGTCTCGGTCTCTCTGTCGGGGGTGGGGGGGGTTAACGCCGAGATTCCAATGAGATTAACGGCGTTAAAAAAAATTAATCTATGCCCACCTCTACTTATTACACTATCTTTTAAAACTTCTAAATACTAAACACTCTTTAAAAATATCATTTCCTTATTATAGTACCTATTTTCTACATTTAAAATTTTTGCAAATGTTTTTAAATTTATCTGTATATTTTCTATATGTTTATTTAAAGTTGGGGGAACACAAGTCTAAAGATTTCCTTACCGGTAATGATGCTACATTGTTATCTGTACATGACAATAAAACTTGAAACTTGAAACGAGTCTACTGTGTTTTGCTTCATGATTGTTTCCTTTTGTTTAGGTCTTTCAGCTTTTTGTCCATTATCAATGACATCGCAGACCCTCTCTCTCCAACACACGTTTTAAAAGTGATTCAACCATTCTCACTCTCTCCCCATACATTACAGAGATCTTCCTTTTATAACTAATTAATACTTGGTCATTGACCAACCTATCACAAAGTTATATACAAGCACACAAGTATGGATATTTGTTTTCCTATAGACATTTTAACATTGGTTCTAAAATTTCGCATGAGCTCAGACAGGAAGTGGTGCATTTTTTGGCTGTTAAAAAGAATAACAAAAATAAACTTAAGAAGAACATGCAACATGACTGATGCAGTCACACTAATAACATCTATTTGACTTGAATAGACGCTATTGTGTGAACTGCTGCTATTGATTCAGTGTTCTGGTTGATTTTCAGAAATCAAGGATATTAATATGGGAGGTTGGATCCCTCTTTGCAGCACTGACAGCCTCTACTCCTCTGGGATGACTTGAAGTAACATTGCAGTGAGGAACTGATTACATTAGTGAGATCATGTACACATATTGGATGATTAGTTCTGGATCACAAACACCACTCCTTAAGAGGTGTACTTAAGAAAACAGCTTCCACAGCCCAAGACACAAAACTTTATATCCCTTTATTTTATGGCAACCTAGGCTCATGTGGACCTGCCACAGAGCATTCCTTTAATTTTCTTCTATACACTAACTGAAAGGGGTGCCTGGGACATATAGTCATTGTTTCATTGTTTTCTTTTTGGGCATCCTCAGAGAGCTTGCTTGCTTTTCTTTGATAGGTCACTTTTGGTGTTAGTTTATGCAGACGCATAATACTCTGCACAGAGTCTTCAAAGGCAGATTTCAAAGGCACACACTTGGTGATGTCAGAGGATTGCAAGCTCAAACAAAACACAAAAATCCAAGATGATGTTTCTAAAAAAGCACATTTCCCAGCAGTATCCTTTTGCCTTGTAGGTGTTTTTCATCTTCTTAATCCATTTGGAATACACTGTACAGTTAATAACATCAGACCCTGTTTTCAGGCAGGTACATGTTATGGTAATACGAAGGCTGCAGGACGTATCAGACAAGTCTAACAGACAAGTCTATGAACTTGAAGATCCCTTTGTGGTGCTTTTGTAATTTTTGCACGCACTCTTTCTCTCTAATTACCAAAGCTTTTAGAAGACCAAGAGACAAAGTACACTAATTGAAGGCTGGAGGAGATGTGTTTTGTCATTTATGTCGTTTGCATTGGAACAGCTGACGAAAGTGTCTGAACAATGCCCTCATAAAGACAGGAAAGACCGCTGACCCTTTGTCTATGTCCCTCTCTAGATTGTATAAAGAGATCTGTAATAAATCTGTAATAAACTTCTTACAGATGTCCTCAGCAACACAATGAGCACAGGATGAGTACGTTTCTTGTGGGTTGTATTTTCTACATGTACATCGCATGTGGTCAAATGATCATAGAACATTAATAGTTGATGCTATAGCAAATGTAAAGTAATGCTTTATACCTGCAGCTGTCATCCGTATATCCCTTTGTCAGTATCACAGAACCTCAGTGCTCTACCAGAGTAGAACCGATGGAAAAGAGGTTCTGTCACCCAGACTACTTTAGAGACTCTTCCACAGCAGTCATCGTTTAGCAAATTCAGATATATGAGCTGGGAGACTAAACTCGGAGCAGCAGTCAAAGACCACCAGTGTCTTCTTATAATAAACAGGACTAATTATCAATTTTAAAGCTAAACAAACCTTAATCAAAGTTCCTCTGGTCATACTTATGTTCTCAACATCAACTCCAACCTCCTGCTGGATTTTCATCAGCACAGAAAGCTGTTTCCACAAGAGAGATTATTCGCAGGCTTGTCTGTAATTTAGTATGGAGTACAATCACACTGCTGGCACACATATGATGATAATCTGTAGGGAACTGGGAGTTAATGCACAGCAAAGATGAACACAGCAAAGATGTTAGCTAGAAAGTGGATGGTCAATTTCATGTGGAATCCATTGTCACAGGTTATTTGACTACTGATTGAGGTGAAACCTTTGACGAAATGTTCCACCACTCTCTCCTTTAAGGTTACAATTTATAAAATGTTTTTTGGTCCTATCAGGTAACAAGCAGGCTAGCTATGGTCTCACAAGGAGAATCAGAACACGATGTACCAAGCCACTTTCAGGCATGTCCATGTGTTATGCATAAGCCATGTTTCCACCAATTTATATTGCAGAATGTTCATGTAAATAAAATGGGCATGTGCAGAAATGTTTTCTTTGTTTTAAATTGCTAGTTTTAAAAAACTATATATATATTTTTAGTGGAAAGTAAAAAAAGGGTGTTGGAGAAAAAGCACATTTGCATGAGGCAATACTGCACCACTCTTGTTTACTTTCCATTGCCACTATCTGCCTTAGATTTCATGTGGTCCCTTTGTAGTTTTATTCTTAATTTTGGATTTTTTATGACTTCAATTGTGGCCCCCTTACTGTTTTGGGTTTTTTTATTGCTTTGTTTCCTTTGGTTCTGCTCTTCATCAGTTTGCTTCCTTTTTAATTCTATTTTCTTTGGAGTCCTTTAGTTAGGGCTGTATCCATTCATTACAGAATGCTCCAAGGAACTGAATGGAGGACGAGGTTTAAAAGAGCAGGTGAGGGCCCGGTGTTTTTTACTCTGGCTTGGCAGAGCACTGGCTTCGCTACGCTGAAGGGGCGATGATGTGAACTGTGGCGGGAGACAGGACATGTTACAGCAGGGAGGTATTAATGCAGCTTAGACCTGGAGCTGTATGTCTAAGATAATCTCCATTTGCATGGCAAGGTCTACAGCCTTATACACAATATGCAAAAGTTTGGACACCCCTAAAAACCTGGGAACATTTTTCCAGTGTGGCATTACTTGTTCTTTTCTAATATTTTAGGCCTTAAAATGTGTACAAGTGTCTATTTTGTTCAGCATTCAATGCCAGTATAATACGAAGATTATTTATTATTATTATAATTGACACAACAGATGGAAAATATATCCACAAACATACATATTAACCATTTCCTCAGCTTACACAGCTGTCTTGAGTTAGAGTAAAAATGATTGTGTTTGGTGATTGGTTTTCGTCCTAGTCCGTTATGTATTTAAAGTGCCTTTGTTTAAACCATTGTGCCAGTTCACTATCACACTCTCTCATTCTCCTTAATGTTTTGCGTGTTTTATGTTTTCCTTGTGTTTTGGCCCTCGTACCTTCTTTATGTTCTTTGTGTCCCTTGAGTTCGTGCTTGTGAATAAAAACTAACAAATGGAACCCTGTGTCTGTGCCTAGCTACCCCAACCGCACGTGACACACACACACATTAGTATTATAATAAGATATGTTGGAAAAAATGGTTTAAAAATCTATAAACACAATTTATCCCCACACTCACACAAATTTTCAACCAACCCCCACACTCACACTTACACAACAGGGGTTCACACAGCACATGTCTTTAAAATCAGAAATAAAAGTTATTTTGACTTTTAATCAATGCCAGTTTAAAGTCCTAAACATTGTAAAATTTCTAAAACTTTGAGATCACTGATTCTACATATGATCAGTAAACTAAGTCTCCATTGTTGACCCAAACACACAGATCTTCCAAATCAGAAGGTGCTTTTGAATAAGACAACGTTTTAGCAGTCCTGCACTTTCAGCCCACTGGCATGCTATTCAGGGGCAGAGGGCTAAAGCACAATTACAGTTTATTTTCTGAATTTGACTTATTGAAAGAGGCTTAGTGACATTCCCATAATGGTAACACTTGACTGAAGGTCAGCACTAATAAGCCCACATTACATGTACACCCATCATAACCTTAAATTACATAAGAATTTATAAAGGCTTTAGTCCATTTTGATTGAGTTAATGTCATAAATTTTACTCATAACATTTCCACACAACCTTCAACAAACTATACATTGCTCTGCTTTTTATTTTCCTGTTATTTTGAACTTCATGGAAGGTTCCTTTTGTGCACCAGCAGGGTCCTGACCTTGCACTACACCATTTAAACTACACTAAAGCTGTAAAATCTGGACTGCCCCACTTCTGACTACATTTCCCTCTAAAGGTTCATTTCACATTAAAAGACTCCAAACAACTTTATTTCTTAATGATTAAATTACGCAGAAATGTTGAAGCATTATTAGTTGAGGCAGTAGCTTAGCAGTAAAAAGGACAGGTCCAGATGAGCACAGAGGACTGCTTTATGATTACAGCTTCATTGTGGGGCAGTATAAAGGCTCTCTAACCCCTTTTGAGTTTTCATTTGGCACTTAAAAGCTACATTTGTCTCCTAATCTCATTACATGTGAAGATTGATTTCCTTTGTACATTGTGCTGTCTTTTATTTACATTGTACAGTTTTATTTTCTACCCATTGCTGGTTCTGCTCACTAGCTACAAAAACAAGGAATCTGAAAGCTAATGCATTTCCTACCTGCTGATGCAATGTTACTGGATGAATCAACATGCTTGACTGAGAGCACTGACAACTCTTGTACAAATGTCCCCAATTATCTAACATTATGCTTTGTCATAGTGTGGAAAGGGAGGGCAGTCCTACCCACCACAAATTCACTCCCCCAATAATAATGTGAGTAAAACTCTGAATACATCCATTAACATGTTGCAAACTTTGTCATCTTCCAGTTATAACATAAATACAACCCTGAAAATGTCCATTAAGATGTGGGAAACTTGCAATCTCCCAGTGACAAGCTGAATACAACCATTAAAATGTTGGAAAGTCACAATGGCCCAGTATTAAGGAACAGACAACCCATAAAACACCCATGAAAAGGTTTTAATTTTGTAATCCCCCAATGAAAGCATTAACACAACCCTGAAAATCATAGCTGTAGCTTAATTATCTAATTTAGGATGTCATATGAATTAATATCATCACAATCTCAGTACACAAAAGGGTTTTAATTTGTACAAACCCTAACCTATTCTTAATGCAAGACTAAGCCTTGTCATATAAAGCCTCATTTCTAAACATCTCTCTTTTTTTTAACAAGCCTGTGCTGTGCCTCCCACCTGACACAGGGAACAGGATAGATTCCATTTTCTGACCAGGTTGATTTTCTGACCAGGTTCATGAAATGTATCAAAAAGGCGTGATGATTTTACCCAGGCATATGAGCACAACTGAGTAAAAATAATGAGCCAAATGCTGTAAGATGGGGTGGGGGGTGATAAAAGGGAATGAGTCGGTTAAGGCTAATTGGATTTCAGGGCGGCCCTGCCAGTCCATTACTGATGTGCAGTTCTTTGAGTTCACTTCATTGTGAATCAGTAAAATCAGAGGGTCCTTTTTCCACAGGTAGCAATGTTCCAGTCTTTCATTTTTGTAAAACAAAATGAAACAACCAAAAAAAAACAAGGAGGGTGAAAAGGAGTAGTAAGAGCAAAATATATAGCCAGTACTCTACACTTTTACAAATGGAGGAGGAAAATAAGTAGAAAAAAAATTTGGACAGAGGCCATTTAAAATAATCAACAACACTTAATTGAAGGACAGCCTTTATAAGGCTACAGGACCCCCCCACATAAACTTACATTAACAGTTAGGCTGATTGGTTTATTCACTCATCATAAAGTCTTTCATCAGTTTCACCCCTGTGTAATGAAAGTGGATGTTTGTTGGAATAACGCTTTATACATTTCTGTGTAGGTTCATGTCAATTGTCATAAAGGTTTTATGTAGATGTCATGTAGACTTGAAGAATCTTCCCATTTGTGTTTCAGTTCAGAAGACTCATTAATTCAAATGTTCGTTAGGAAACCAAAAGTGTTTGTTCTAGCACAGTGTCTCAAAAAGCTCTTTTGGGCCCCTTTATTTTAAAGAGTGAATGCTGGTAGTCAAAAGAAATGACTCAGAAATTCTAAATTTTTGAATAATTAAAAATCTTCTGAAAATCTAATCAAGTGGCAATTTTTGAATTTTTGATTAGCTATTTAGTCTTTCTCCAACTTTATATGTTCTCAAATTTAAGAACAATTAGACGATGGAGGGTGTACAGCCTGCTAGTTTTATAGATTTGTTAAGGAAGGAAACACTAGAAACACTAGTTTAGACATCTAAAATCTTCTGCACACTGGATGAGAGGCACTAAAAAGTGTAGCTCAAGTTAATGCTGTTCTATTTTCATATACATTTAATGGCATAAATCATTCAGCATCATCTATTGAAAGGATTCATGTTTGGTTTCAATTCGAGCTAGAGTACGTTATGATGTGAAAGAGCTAATCTTTTGAACTGGTGTTAGTAAAAAATGATTTTAACAAATATAAACTGTGTAAATCAGACTAAAACTGGTGTTTGTTCTACACGCTCACCATTTGCTGCTCTTTCTCCCAGGGACTGGAAGATGTAAATGTAAATTTACCATATGTTGCACTTCTGGCATGCATCCGTGCTGGTTAAGGATTAAATGAATGCTTAGCATAATTTCTTTGAGCAAATTTCAACCCATTTAACCCTGATTAGGGTTTATCATGTACTACAGAAAAAGCAACATGCTCACTTTGTTTTGGACCCTGTGTTTTCTCCCCCTGAGATAGCAGCATGGCAAGTGAAGCTACGATTCTTTTCATTTCAAGGGTTTTCAAATATGGCCAAAAGCTCTGGTGTCCATCACAGTTTGGTGTATCCCTTCCTCAAACACAGTCTGAAACCTGATAATTAACAGTCAGTTATTTCACTGAAATTTCTGTATTTAGTAGCCCATTTCAGCCAGTTCAGATCAACATTTGGGAAGCTAGTTTGATCTCAGAGAAATGTGTGATTCCTTGGAAGAAAAGCTCTTTCAAAGTTCTTTCAAATTTCAAAAAGGCTATCTGAGATAATTGTGAGCGCCCTTTCTTTTACCTGCCAGGTCATGGCTGGAGATCGTCTGGAGGCACTGCAATCGGGCATCTAGCAGCATCTGCACCTGCTCCTCCGCAGTGATCTCCCCATCTGAGCCTGCCTGTGAAAACACAACAGCTTTCAACTCTCATCCTTCTCATGAAGTTATCAGCATTCTGTGGATTTCAGAGACAGTTCACAGTTACAGCAAGTCACTGCAAAAATGGTGAAAAACTAAAAACTAGCAGAAGTTCTAAAAGGGTTCTAAAAGAAGATGAAGGCAAAACAGGCTGCTTAAATGTAATTTTACAATACATGGTTGGATAAGCAAAGTTCTGTGTTGCCGTGGCTACCAGAGGAGAGGTAATGATGTATTTTTCCTGTAAGGGGAACCTGATCTGTCAGCTGTGAAGAGAGTGTCAGGGGGGCACTGTATCTTCTTCCTCCGATGTTTAGTATATTTAGCAACTCGGAAGATGTAATCTGAGCTCAGCCTATAAAACTTTCTTCTGCACCTCCTCTTGGTTTCTTTACCAAGATCATTCAGGGTGAAATAGTCTTCAATCGTGTATACCTTGTTATTGAGTGTCTTTTTTTCCTGTAAGCAATAACTCATAATAAAGACAACAGTGCACGCATTTTTGCCTCAGTTCACTGTAGCAAACTTTACCTTAATGCATACTTTTTTATCAAGAAATACTGTACAACCTGTACTAACATTGAGGAGCAAACCGTATTCCACATGCAATTTTATTTACCGTCACTAGAAGCTCAGTTTTATTTACCATTACTACAACCTCGATTTTTTGACCATTATTACAACCTCAGTTTCATTTATACCACCATTACTCCAAACTCAATTTTACTTACCACCACAACCTCAATTCACCATAATTCATGTTTGATGCTGCTAACAAATTGTTGAATACTTTTTGCATTATACATATCAGCATTTCTCATAAGGTTTCATCTTAGTGCTAACAGAGATTAAAACATGGTAAAAGCCAACAAATTGAGAAGTGCTTCTCAGACATCACCTGGCTTGTGCTTGGAAAGATCTCAGTTCCCGGACGATTAGCATTTTTCATCCATGATTATTATAGTTGTTAGGGCCCATTTCAAAATTCCACACACAATCTCAATGAGCTAACTGTGTGAATGTTGATGATTCATGGTTGAACAAACTCATGACCTGGGTGACTACTGGTTGTTCCTACTGGCATTTTGCTCCTTTTATATTTACTTGCCGGAAGCTAGACAGAGTTCTCGCCCACATGCGCCAACAACAGTGGCCTCAATCACACCCACAAGAGATAAACTGTAGGGCTTGTCACCTCCTAATGTGACGGTGGAGTGAGTCAGATATTCTGAACAATGATTTTATCTAGCAAAGTTAGTTATCTACCCACAGGGTCAAAAACAAACACCAGTGTCAATACATTTAGAAGATTCACAAGGCAAATAAGATTTAAACCAATTCACCGTTTTTCACAAAATACACGCGTTTGTCACGAACCCCTCCTGTAGGCTTGTGAAGGAGGAGAGAGCACCAGGGGAGACCGACATGTTGGTTGTGGTTTTTA
>JBBPDC010084876.1:0-10191 GCA_037974485.1 Hemigrammopetersius urotaenia
CGCAGCCTTGAACCCAGACTGGTGAGGATCCTGAAGCCTGTTTTGAGAAAGAAAGATGTTAAGTTGGTTATAAGCAGCCTGTTCCAGGACTTTTGAAAGGAAGAAGAGAGTTGTTGATATCTGAGGAGTCCAGCGTGGGTTTCTTCAGAATCGGTGTGACCACCACAGACTTGTAGAGTTTATTCAGACCTGTACACTGTATAAATATCAAAAAGTTTGCAGACAACTGATCATTCATTATTTCTTGGTAAAATAAAGGTATTATTAGGGAATTTACCCATTCAGCCTATTTAAAGTAAAATAAAGTTGCCACGTGACCACATCACCGCACAACACACTGTGAAAAATGTGAATTTTTTTTCTCTACATTTGACCCATTCACCAAGTAAAGCAGTGGGCAACCAGTGATGCAGCATCTGGGAAGCAGTGTGTGGGGACGGTACCTTGCTCAAGGGTGCCACTGGGAGTCCTGGGATTTGAACCCATGACCTTCTGATCGCAGGGGCACCTCCCTAACCACCAGGCCACCAGCTGCCCTATGATTAATATCTGTATACTTCTGCCATTCTGCAGTTTTTGATTGCATTCAGTTCCTAGAGCATAAGTGAGGTCAGTCATCATCCCAAAGGTATTTGATAGAGCTCCACCTTGCTAGAGAACATAATTACACTGCTCCACAGCCCAATGCTGGGCTTTATACCCCTCCATCCATGGTATTGGGCATGCTCATGTGCAGCTGCCACAGGGTCCCATCCTATTAATTGGGCGTCAACTTTTGGACATACGGTGTATTCACAATGTTGAAGACATACTTGGCGGGCTTGCTTTCTTTTGTAGTAAATCTTTTTTTACTCTTTTCCTTAACAAATCATATTTTTTGCAGACCTTATATATGCTTGGTCACCCAACAAAAGATTCTGAGATGCTTCTGAAGTTCTTCAGTCACACTTAATTGCTGACCTAGAATTAACGACCATAAACTGTGTGGCTGAAGCAATACCATTTTAAGGTAAGCATCCATCCATTTCTTGAACAAGGTAGTTCAAACAGAACTCTATATATATCCTATAGTTACTATCTCTGGGTTAGCACAGAGATGGCCATTACGCATGTGGTAACAAGCTTTTTAATGTCAGCTATTATAATTTTAAGCTATTAAAGGAAAAATACACTGTATTCAGAAAGTGTTTGGACAGTGACAGATGCTGAAAAATAGTCACACTCTTAAAAATAGGTTCAAAGTGTCAAAAAGGTACTCTGTGGGACACAAGAACTGTACAATATTCTTTTTTGGTTCACTAAATATCATGCTTTTAAAATGCAACAAAAACCTTCACCCTCATGCATTGTAAAGGCTATCCTGAATATGCTTTATTTTTTACAAGTCTAATATTTATGTCCAAACTATTTATGGGTTGCATTTAATTGGGACCATAAATTGTGTACTGTGAACTACAATGCTAAAATCCTCATACAACTGGGATTATGCCACATAGTGAAGAGATCTCAGGCATGTTGAATGACTGTCATGTCATTTAAACCAGATTTATTGGTTGTTAAAATTGTTGGATCAGGAATCATACAAATTTGAATTTTGTCAAACAGTTCGTTTTAAATTATTTTAAGGGTAAATTGATAATAAAACGACGGGGCACCAGATGCCTACACAAGCCTTTTAGAGTGTAACTTTATGTTTGGAAGAGTGACACCAGTGGCCAGGGGGATGGAGGAGAAATAGAAGGTAAAAATCTCCTTGGCCTGAGAGTGAAAGTCATGGCAAGTGATGACAGCCATCTGGCCTAGGGCTCTGTGCAGGGCAGGGCCAGCACATGTGACATCCTCATTTTCCCCCACATATACTCCAAGCGGTTGCTTCATGTAGCTCGCATTAAATCTGAGGTAAGGTTCAGACCTGACAAGCTTTCGTTGCCACTGCTGCTCACCCTACATTAGAGGCCAGCAGTACTAATCTGTTCTGCGCTTCTAAAGAATGTACCAGCTCCAAGCTTTACCAGAGCAGAACCACCAATTAGTGCTGATCCTGTCCTACTGTCTGCTTCTTGAGCATCCAGGGCAAACAATCACCAAGATGTCAATTAAAATGAAATTGCTGGAGTTTCAAGTTGTCCACTGGCACTTTTCATCATCTCAGGGCTTCGTGCATAAGCGCTCAAATCAAGAGTGCAAACCTCTCCAAAAAGGAGGATAAACTTCAAAGGTTTTGAAATATTCACAAATTCAACTGGATTTGTAGATTTCAGAGCGTGTCCAATCAAACCACATGAATCTTTTGAATCAACTATCCAGTACTTTTTTCTCCATAGCTGACTTTCGATTCATATTATGTGTGTATTAAGGAGTGATATGAACAGGGGCGAAAACAGTGTGGGAGCACTGTACAAACGCTTTGTCTAGCCTTGATTGAGTCCCATCACTCATATTTGGGAAATTGTCCAATATTTTAGTCCTCAACCAACTGCACTGTATGAAACATTCTTGCTGGTTCTAGCTTGTAGAACACATTCAATGTTTTATCTGAAGTTTGTAACACATATAGCAGCCATAACACGGCTGTAATATTGTGCCCCATATTGTATAGATCCTCTTCTTGCTGCCAAACAGCTCTGACCCATCAAGGAATAAACTGCTGTGGTTTTAAGTCTTGAAAGTTTCAAGGCAGTGCCTCAGTGGATCAACAGATGTGCACAGTGTGCATTATTCTGCCGAAAGAGTCCCCTGCTATTAGTGAACACACTTACAAAGATGTCCATGTCCATTTTTCTTGTCCACATCTACTTCAAGAGCTGACTGGTCAGTTGCTGCCAAATATATCCCACCTCTCTTTAAGAGAAACTGTAATGAAATAATCAATACAATTTGGTTCACCTCTCAGTAGTTTCAATGTTGTGGCTTATTTTACCTTGCATGCCCTTTAGTAAAGAGTCCTGCTGTTCACCATCTGACAGAAAGTCATCGGTTAGAATGCCACTAGTAGTCACAGTCAGTGATGCATCTAGAATGTCTAGGCTCTCTGGGTGTGTAGGACATCTCGATCTCACTCATTGTATATCAAAATATGATTGCATAATTTCAACTTACTGGGTATAAATATATAAAAATGTACAGACTTACTTTTTTATTTTCCAAAAACCATAAAAACCAGAAGGCCCTGAAGGCCCTGAGTGCTCCGTTCTGGTTGGCTTTACTCCAAAGCTTTGAATTACAAGTTTAGGCATGCACAGTAATAGTGGAATCATGTTGCTATTCACAGATGTTTAGATTTGCCTGATATTTTAAATTGATACTTGAATTTTTTTATTGTACTTCACAAGAGCAAAATGTTTGCGTGATGATGGGCTTCTATCATAAAATCTCTTTATTTTGTAGCATTTCTAACCCTGCAGAAAAAAACTGTATTTTTCTACAATGCTAATTCAGGTAAATGTGCCAATTTCTGCATTTTATGAATGTTTATGAGTCAGCAATTGGAGATAAATTACGAACAGCAGCATTGGCTCACAATTCAGATACACTATCCACCACAATCAATGTAGAACTAATCGTGTTAAAATATTAGCTACATAATTTTGAACACTAACAGTATAATCCACTGTTCTACACAGTTCAGCCACCAAGGGTTAGTCTCCAAACACACAGGTCGTTATAAAGTCTGGTCTGTGATGATACACTAACTTTAATCCAGTCACACTGAGCAGAACAGCTTATTATACATACATGCAAGACACACTTAGCTCTTAGAAGGTTTCACCTCATTGGTAAGTTTATGGTGAGGGTTTGGGGTTATGGATATTACAGCTATCTCGGAGTCTGCCTTGTACATCTGTAATTTGTCACAGCATTATTGCCATATATACATTAAGACACATATAAGATTCGAATTTGGATTTTTTTTCTCCCTGGTTTCAGCAATGTTTGAAAACAATATCCATGCTGGTGTTCTGTTTCACATATTCAAGAGCGGAATACAGCCAGACCAATTGCAAGAACTGAAAATGATTGCACACTCATCACCCAGTGCTTCCCAGAATCCTTATATGCCCACTCTCCAGCGCTCAATGTGACCCCCTACAGAAAACACATCAAGTCCCTGCAACCGCTCTTATGCTTCAAGTCACATGATGCCTTCAGAATGCCTCCTGTACATGCAGTGAACAGTGGATTTGTTATGCAGGGTTTTTTGAATGCACCACTTTGGTCTGAAGAGAGCACACTATAGCATGCTAATAGCTGAGGAGGTTTGGGCATACTCTACAGATTTTTCAGAAATGTTCAAAAGGGAATAGTTTGGTCCAGACAGTTATTTTTAAAATATTTTATAGCTCTAGATCATTCTCCCTGATGCTCTGTGACCAAAAAAAATGTATGTCAAATGTTTGCCGGAGGCCAGTCCGAAAACTACAACGATCATAACACTGAAGAGACGGAAAACCACAGAGACACCTGCTGTCTGAACGGCACAGTCCCATGTTTAAAAACAAGCCTTTAGACAAACTTAGAGAAGGTGTGCCAAAAATCTGGATTCACTAGGGCTTTCCCTAAGATGATAATGTTTCCCCCTCTCTGCCAATGCGGAGGCAGCCTGTGACTCTCTCCACTCTGTAGTTGGGTTTGCAGATTGCAAACCCAATCTCCAAGAGCCCTTTTTAATATCAGGGGACTATAATTATGCATAACTGGACTCTGCCCACCTTCACCCAGTAGGTGACATGCCCTACCAGAGACAACAAAACATTGGACTTACTGCATGACAATGCTAAGAGGCATACAGTTCATCACCTCTCCCTCCCCTGGGAAGATCTGATCGCAACCTGGTGCAACTTGTTCCTATGTGTGAGTCCTTAGTGAGCAGGGAGCCACCAGTCCCTTGCACAGTACAGAGATAGCTGGAGGAGAGCGAGGAGGCTCTAAAGGACTGTTTTGAGTCTACTGTGTGGGAGGTGCTTTGTGATGACCACAGAGAGGACACTGACAGCCTTGTCACCTGCGTAACGCTACATTAACTTCTGTGTGGATAACACCATACCCACCAGGACTGTGCGGTGCTTCTCCAACAATAAACCTTGGATTACCCCAGAAATAAAAAGCAGAAGAGGGCCTTCCGTTCTCAAGCAGAAGAGGGCCTTCACATCTGGAGACAAGGAGGAGCTGAAAAGGGTGCAGAGAGAGCTGAAAGGACTGATCAGGGATGGGAAGGACAGCTACAGGCAGTTCTGCTGAAGATGGAAAACCAGCTTCAGCAGAACAATGTTAAAGTCTGGAGAGGCCTTAGAATCATCTTGGGCCACAAAGATCAAAACTCTCTGCCCATGGGGGGATGTGAGGGGCAAATGAACTGAATCACTTCTTTAACAGGTTTGATTCATCCAGGATGCAGTCCTCAACATCGGCGGCAGACACACCCACCCCCACTGCTGCTGTTCCATCTCTGACACCTCAGACACTTCATACCTCCTCCACACACCCTCCTCACTGCTCTCCACCCCCAACCACAGCATGTAAGAACTCAGGGCTGTGTGTCAGACAGGGTATGGTTCTGGCACTGTTCCTCTTCACCATCTACACTGCAGACTTCACTCACAACTCCACCAACTGCTTCCTGCAAAAGTTCTCTGATGACACTCCAGATACCTCCAGATCAACACTGGAAAAACCAAGGAACTGGTGGTAGACTTCCGCAGGCACAAACATACTCCACTGCAACCACTGAGCATCCATGGCATGGACATCCAAGACTGTGCTATAGGTACCTGGGTGTTCATCTGAACAATAAACTGGACTGGACTCATAACTCAAATGCTCTCTACAAAAAAGGGCAGAGCAGGCTGTACCAGCTGCGGAGGGTCAGGTCCTATGGACAGAAGGGCCCACTCTTTTATGACTTAGTGGTGGCATCAGCCATCTTTTACGGTGTGCACTGCTGGGGCAGCAGCATCTCTGCTGCGGACAGAAAGAGACTGACTAGGCTGATCAGGACGGCCAGCTCTGTTCTAGGGTGCCCTTCTGGAACCAGTGAAGGTGGTGAGTGACAGGAGAATGGTGGCTAAGCTGTCATCCCTGTTGGGCAACATCTCCCACCCCATGCAGGAGACTCTGACAGCACTGAGCAGCTCCTTCAGTGACGGAAAGATTACGCAGGTCTTTCCTTCCAACTGCTGTCAGACTTCACAGCAAATACCTTGCAGATGACCACACACACACACAAACAAACAAACAAACAAACACACACATCCAATAAACTATGGTAGTTATGTGCAATATTATGAGTGCAATTTTTCTGATGGAACATGTGCAATTTCTTTTCTTGGGAACCATCACTACTGCGTAAAATGGGCATTTCAAAACGTTATTGTTCATGCCTGTCACTCCATTGTGATCATGTATGTATACATATACTCATTGTGTACAGGCATATCACTTAGTCTACTTTTGTTTGCATATAGTCTACAAATATATTTATGTAAACATTTTACAACACAGATGTCCAGATTGTATAGTGTACATTTTATACTGCACTGTTAGTGTAGTGTAGTGTATTTTATTTTTATTCTATTTTATTCTGTTGTTATTTTTAACTTTGCACTGTCTACTTTCTGCCATGGCAAGACAAATTTCCCACTTGTGGGACTAATAAAGGTTTATCTTATCTTATCTTATGATACCCATACATGCCCTTTCTGTGGAACCATTATACAATGGCACATTGACATCAAAAATATGGTAATGCAGTAAATGTTACAAGGATTGCTGTATATGATGGACAATTGTGACCCGGTGTGCGATTATGTGCGTTTGAGAGGACATCTTACCACCACAAATGTCTCCATATACATCTTCACACTGACGGTCGTCACACTCACAGTTCTTGCCGTGAACACGTCTGTCTCCTGGTGGATGACACGTGCACTGGCCACACAAGCACTGGCCTGAAACACACACACACACACACAAATAGAAACTTTATAAAATAACTTTTTAAATGTTTTAACTTTGATGTAAGCTAAAGTGATGAATTGCTGTCAGGCATCTAAAGTGGCACTTGAGGAACAGCAGCACTTGTGTGGAACTTGATTGCAGATTATATCGTTTTTATCAGCCCTCTGTGAGTAGTTAAGGGATGTGTTAGTTGTTGGTCAGACCATCCATAATGCTGCCACACCCTTATCTAAAACTTGATTTAATCCAAATGACCAATCATAGCTTAGCAACCATGATGTCACTGGTGATCACGCATGCCATTGAGTGTTTTATTGATTTTATACAGCATTCCTAAAACATAATGGAGAAAGTGGTGGAATGAACTTCCTCCTCCAATCAGATATGCTGAGTCCCTTCCTACCTCTTCAAGGAGCACCTTGGTCACTAACCAGGCCTCTTGTTATTGCGTACTCATTTTTGTTTCCCTATATTAAAAAACACATTGGGCACTTACCTATTAACTCCATGTTTTCCTTACTTATGCTTCATCCTCTGACTTTTCTTTGACAGGATTTAAGGTGTGTAACCTAGCCGGCAGTAACTTGGTTCAAATCATGTTGATTTCAGCTTGTTGATTTAAATATAGCTCGAGAAGTTTTAAGAACAGATGTGGACTACTTGAGTACTAGTGCACATCACTCTGGATAAGAGCACCTGCTGAATGCCGTATGTAAATGTATAGTAAAGCTCAGGTGCTCCAAACATTGTACCAATTGTCCTTTAAAAAGACGTTTATCCAGTGTTGATAGGTCATCTGCCACAAAATAAAATGAAAATAATTGTTAGAGAGAATCCAAAATGAATGGGTTCATATAAAGCTTTTGTGTAAGAGAATGTTTTTTATACAAACAAATATGCTCGTTTGCTCAAAACAGAACGATGTGAAATGTTCCAGCACTACGATGATATTTCAAAATACTGTTCAACTTTAGTCACTAATACTGAGCTGTGTTCAGTCAGGGCTGGACTTGCCATTGGGCATACCGGCCTGGTGGGCCGATGGTAAATTGGGCCGGCGAGGAATCCCGTCAACTGGGAATACTTTTTGTATTGTTTACAATTTTATTTACCCTCAGGAATAGTTTGTAACTTGAAAACTTTTTGTTTACAAATTATTAATCAAGTTCAAATATTATATAGTTATTTATTGATTAGACATTTACAGTTTTATTTGTTATTAATGTTCATAATTATGTTTAGTCAGTGTTAAATGAACGTTAAGTTGAGAAATTTTGTGTATCCTTTATTATTATTAGTGTTGTATTTTACTACACAACCAGAGGGGAAATGTGTAATGATTGGCCAAAAAAATATCGGCAGCATATGTCAGGCCTGACTTCTACATATCGGCAACGGCTTTAGAAAAACCCATATCAGTCGACCTCTGTTTTGATATAAAGAATGTTTAGTTTTATTTTATTCAACTAAAGCAACAGCTCATCTCCACAACATGAAGAATCTGCTGACAAACATCTAATAGAGCCCATCTGTGTTGTTCTACCACTATGCAGTAGCTCCACACCCTATTAAGTGCCCCCATAAAACACCAGGCCCAGCAGTGTGCATGGCAACACGCCTGAGCGTTTATTGTGCTCACGCTCGTATGTAATGGCAGAACTGAGAGTGTTTCTGTCATTAGGCAGCCTATTATAGCTGAAGACTTCCGAGAAATACGCAATGATCCACCGCTGTTAAACGCATTACCGTGAATGTGTTTCGTCAGTGTGTGTTCAGCCAGTTGGGAACCTTTCCTGTTTATAGTTGAGTCGCACTTTCTCGGTACACGTGCTACAGGTACATTTAGGTGATTTGTAGCTAATTAAATTGTGTTGATGTCATAATTGCATTCCATTATTTCCTTCTATTTCTTCCAATTCAGGACTCAAGTTGAATCATTTTTATGTATTACATGATGGTGGGGTGGGAGAGGAACTATTACCTTAAATCAAAATGCATCATGACAAATACATTTTTCAAAGTGTCATTAGTTATGCACCCACACCAGTGCCGCACACATTTAGAGGCAATTTTCTCTCATGGTGGGCTGGCTCAGTGATATTGAAGACAACAGATGAACACAATAAACTGAATTCCGGTGATGAGAGTTATTGCCGGTAGCTTTCACCCAGCAAGCAACAAGATGCCACTGCTCAGTGGACATCGACCAAACCACAGACATCTTTGAACAATCCATTAAGACTGTCTTAATCATGCCTACCTATTTTACAACCAAGAATGAATAAAAAATCCATAGAAACATCTCCATTATCCAGGTACATCCACACCTACATTAGACTCTGGTTCAAAAGTTTGCTGTTCATTCAGTAATACGTTTCATAATAAAATGCAATAATACTGTGTGTACTGATACTATATGCACTGCATGCAATATGCTTTAGAACTTCTGCTCAAATTAAACATTTTGTTGATTTTCTAGGTGAAAATAATCTACTTAAATATGGCATACTGCAAGCTATAATGCACAAATTGTATTATTATTTTGTAGCAACCTCCAGAGTGACAGTTTATCCAAAGAATCAACCTCAAGGAAATCAAGGCAACCTGATGGTGGCATTACCAGTAATATCAGTACTATTAGCTATACTGTAGTATCATACTCAGCTTTACTCAATAAAATTCCATTAGAAATGGAATATATGATCACTTTCACCAAAAAGTTTGTATCATGATATGCTATGTATGGTTATCAGTGGAAATGTCAGTCCGCTAGAGAGGGCAGCAAATTCTGCCCGACACTGACAACCATGGCTACTGTGGCTTCAGACAGACGAAAGGAAAACAAGCAACGCCCTGTCTGCCAACCCCTCAGCCTGCCAACCAGATAAGCGCCGTCTGCATGCCGCAGTTGCCACAGCAACTGATGATGTCATAACCCTCCTGCCTCATTGATTATCCTTTGCGACGTCACGGAGCAGCGTCTGGAGGACTTGTCTGTTTACCCCATGCTTAAACTGCCACGTGATTGTCCCGGATTTGGTCTCACCTTGTATAAGTGATAGAAAACAGTTCTCTCGGCACAGACCTGGCTACATCAAAATGACCAGGAACCCACCTTAGCTTTTTTTTTGGCTTACAAAGGAAGAACACACAAGGAAAAAAGCACTAGGAGACTTAATTAGGTTTAATTCTTCCAGCAGTAACTTTACATTATCTTAAACTGCTGCAACAAACTGG
>JBBPDC010084918.1:0-10190 GCA_037974485.1 Hemigrammopetersius urotaenia
ACTTTTCATTTCTTTGTCATTGGACAAACTTACAAAATCAGCGAGGGGTCAAATAATTATTTCCTCCACTGTATATGTAAAGGCAATGGCTTTCACAAAACAATGAATTCAAAACAGACTGTTTACATACTGCTAAAGAAATTTCTGCTTTTACAGGAGATGGGCATTTTCAAGTGATCTTTTATCCAGAAATTATATTTAAACACTTGGATCAGTCAAGACAGATTTTAGCTCTTTACCTTTGCACTGGAATAATAGGGCTAATGTAATCATGGCAACTGCACATCAAAATCATCACACTTGTCTCTGACCATATCATTAAACAATCTCTGAAAGACTTGTTTATGTTTTTAACCCAATTGCTTAACAGCCAAGTCATATTTTATTTTTTTTATAAATAACAGTGTGTCAGAAACCCCCAAAGCAAGTCCACGATTTAGTCATGCAATTTGCAATATGCTACACTGATGTCTACAAGAGTCCAAGGGTTAATTTACAACACATGGGATAAGAGGAACACTGTGTTCATTTCATTTCTGGCTTGCAAAGCCTCACCGTGCATTTTGTTGCTCTCCTGAAAGTCTTCGTCTCTAAGCAGAGGAAGGGAGCTGTTGTAGTATGTTTTAATGTTCTCCTCCAGGTACCATGACTTATTTTCATCAAAGATAAAGAAGAGAAGAGCAAACTCTCGATCAATGTCCTGCCTCAGTCCGTCCCGGTCCAGTGTTCCGTTTCTGCAGATCACTAATGGTCCGATCAGTCCACTCACTGTGTCCTACAACACAGTACGCCATCAAGCAATGGAGGAATTACCTTTTGGATTTAATTTTTAAACGACAGAACATACACATCCTTTACACTGATGTCTGATTGGCAATGGAGATGTACACTACATGGACAAAAGTACTGGGACGTCTGACCATAATACCAACAAGGACTTGAATGACATTGCATTCAAATACATAGACTTTAATATAGAGCTGATCTGCCTTTGTAGCTATAACAGCTTCCACTCTTCTTGGAAGGCTTTTCACAAGATTTAGTTTCTGTGAGAATTTGTGTCCATTCATTCTGTAGAGCATTTCTGAGGTCAGGCACTGAAGGTGTCGGTGGGGTTGAGGTCAATACTCTGTTCGGGCCAGTCAGACTCATCCAGCCATGTCATTATGGACCGTGCCTTGAGCACTGGGGTACAGTCATGCTGGAATAGAAAAAGTTCTTCCCCAAACTGTCCAAAATGTCTTTGCTGAAGCATCAAGATTACGCTTCACTGGTTTGTCTCAATACTTTTGTCCATATAGTGTATCAGTATGCCATAGTAAAGCATGGCATGGTCTCCTTCTTTCCTACATTAGAAACCAAGACTCAAGACTTATTTTAATCACCTTAATAAAGTCCACAGCAGAATAGTAGGCAGAGGAGATGCATGTGGGATCAGAGCTGCCTGGGCCGGACCTCTCTGGAACACTCCAGTGGTACACAGTCATGTTTCCTGCAATCAAAAGAGGCTCATGCCTATTTCATAAGACATATGACATAACTTTCATGGCTGGTTCGGTGGTCAGAAACTGAGAAATGAAAGGTTAGAAAAGGATTAACAAAAATAAAACAATAACCAGTACATTTTAACTGAACACTTATAGTGTGTACCAAGTGGCCAGGGTAAAAAACAATAGCACCACTGCTGCTCAATACTACCACTCCTCTACCATGTTGTTGTCATTGTTGTGTCTAGTTCACAGAGCACTTGTATACAGGGCTGGGAACCACTAATAAAAATGACAATTCTTAAGGCTTTTAACTATTGGTGTAAAAACAGTAAAGGCAGGGTGTTAGAATGTACCAATCTTGGCGAGATTTGGACATATTGGTGGAAAGCCACTGCATGGATCAATACAAATTATGAAGGAGGAGTCAAATGTTTGGATTTATGTAAAGCCCTGGCTGGGATGAATCCAGAGCTGCTCCCACCAGACCACGGCTGCTGAGACCTTTGCTGCTGCATTTCTTCGACTTTGTTTGATTTGAACTGTTCTGAACTTAGGCTCACGCTCCAACACTATATGACAACACACACTTCTTTGTACATGCAACTACTTATTAGGCTATTTTGGCTTGCCAAAGGCAGCATCTGCCGCAAATTGCGTTTAGGATGCAAGAGCTGGTGACTACTGTAAGAGACCATTGGTGATATTACTTACCAGGTGGTACAGGCTGTGGATTTGAAGGAAAGGTCTTCACTCCATGAGGCTGTACAGAGTACGGCCGACTAGCCTTATTCAGAAACGTGATCTGAAGAACCTCCCCAACCTCTGCCCTGATGATCGGGCCTAATTAAACACAAACATATTTACAGCAACTGTAGGGTTTTAACAACACAACCTTACTGTGATTGCAATTCATCTCATCAATATTAAAACATTTTGCAGAAAACAGTTTTGGACCAACCCAATATTCCTAGATATTTCTCTGCAGTCTGCCGTTGTTTCATGGTGCTGAAAGTGGCATCAGTATACTCCCTGTAAACCACTTTCTTATATTTGGAGCCGAGTCTGTTCTCACCCATGCCCACAAATATACTGCCTGGACTGTGAAATAGAGTATCCATTACAAACTCAAGAGAATCTAAAAGTGACAAACAAACAAATAAAGCTAGCTCTAATATCAACACAAAGCATGGTTACTTCAATGTTACTACGATGGGTTGTACATTCTATAAATTCATTTGGATGAAAATTATAAAATGATAAAACTGAAAAAACACCCTGATATTATTCTGCTAAGCAAAGGGGCTGTATCCTAAATGTTCCTTTTATTTTTACCTTATCACTTTATGGCATTTGTCATATTTCATGTTTACATGACTATTCCCCACCTTTCTTTATTCTTTAGAACAAAGCAGATATTTACTTTGCCTTTGCTCTGATTGGCTGTCATGTGAAAAGCAGTCCAGACTGGTTTGTGGCATAGTTTTCATATACACTATAGGCACAAAATATTGGGACGTCAGACCATTACACCTCACAATCTCTGTTCCAGTTTACATTTACATTTATAGCATTTAGCAGATGCTTTTATCCAAAGCGACTTCCATTACCCAACTACAGGGGACAGACTGGTTAAGGGTCTTGCTCAGGGACCCAGTGGTGGTATGCTTTCAAACCCATGTAAGGATTCAAACCTATGACCTCTTGGTCCGGAGGCAAGCGCCCCTTGGATCTACAGCCACCCCATTGTTCATCCCAAAGGTGTTGAATGGGGTTTAGGTCAGGGCTCAAGTTCTTCCACACTGAACTCATCCAGTCATGTCTAGACCTTGCTTTGTGCACTGGGACACAGTCATGCTGGAATAGAAAAGGTTCTTTCCCAAACCATGTCCACAAAGTTGTCAGCATGGTGTAGTGTCTGAAGTGTCTTGGTATGGCGAAGTATTAAGATTACACATCATTGGAAGTAAAGGTCCTAGACCAAACCCTAGAAAACAGGTGTGTCCCAATACTTTTGTCTATACAGTTGACAGTATTTACATACTATATAACAGCCTTTTATTGCAAAAATGGCAGTTTAATTGTTAATGATATGGGTATGTGTGTATTTACCTGTCCTCCTCTGTGGCATTAAAGTTCTGGAGCTCCCAGGTGCGCTCAGGTGAGTAGTCCCACTCCACCTCCTCCGCAGCAATGAAGTAGTGCACAGTAGGAGGGCAGGTGGGAGCAGACGAGCTATTCCCACACCTGCTCACTCTGTACTGCAGCCGCATGCCTCCCATGTAATGTTCACTCACTCGGCAGCTCAACTCAAACAGCCCTGTTTTCACACATGTGACAGAATAAGCCACTCCCTTAGGTCCACAGCATATTGTATAAAAGATACTGGGTGTTTAATATAAAAAGGGCAAACAGAACAAAAAAAGAACTTCACAGGGGCTAAAGACCTAGAATGAAAACTTTTTTGTTATACAATTATGTGTACTGTACTGTAATTATGTGTACTGTTTCAAGAACCTCCACATAATGTAAAGGTTTATGGAAGAACCAGTAAACTGGTACAGGACTATCACATTATCTAATGTTTTTTAAAACATTTACATTTACATTTATGGCATTTAGCTGATGCTTTTATCCAAAGCGACTTTCATTCTCTAACTACAGGGGACAGTCTCCCTGGAGCAACTTGGACTTAAGGGTCTTGCTCAGGGACCCAGTGGTGGTGCTGAAGGTAGGTTTCGAACACACGACCTCTTGATCTGGAGGCAAGTATCCTACCCACTGAGCTACCTGCCTGTAAAAGGCCCCTCACACTCAAACTTTTCCAACATGGTTCCATCAAAAGTAGGTATTCAATGACAAAAATTCTTCATGGCACTTTTTGAGAATGTGGTTTTGATTCTATTCTGTTAAAATGACTGTTTTGGTCTTGTTCTCTGTTGAAGGATTTGAACTCTTTACAGTTTCCAGCACTGTAAGGATAGTCAGTGTTAAGTATGTCATGTTTTATAAAACACTGTAGGTTGCGAAAGCACGACTGACCGGTTGTGTCTGGCTGCATGAATACACTGTGAGCGGTGTGTGGAAACAGGGTGAGTGTGTTGCGGGTGGTGCCCTCTCTGAGGATGGTGTTGCCCTGAAAGTGAACTGAATGCACGTCCACCTCTGTGCCGAGACCCAGCAGGTGCCATCTGACCCGGGCATCCTCACACACCTCCAGCCCCAGCAGGTTTCCATACATGTAGCCGTTCACCGCTGTACCACGTACACACACACACACACAAACACACACACACAAAACAACACATTGTTGTCCTGGTTAACTTATCATAATCTGTATGTTACCAATGAATGAGACTGAATTTGCTGTTGGGTTTGTTTTACTTGATGAGATGATGCTGGGATGGTTCAGTGTATGAATGATCAGCATACCATGCATCTTGTTGCTCTCCACAAAGGTTTCATTCTGCAGGTCGGACTCATTTGTCCCATATGTTTGAATGTTCTTATCCAGGTACCAGCTCAGATTCTCATCAAAAACAGTGAAGAGCAGGAAGAATTCGTGGTCCACATCTCTCTTAGGATATTAAAGATGAAAAAAGTAATCTTTTAGTTGAATCACACTTCGTGAAACACACCAAAATATTTTGTATTGGTCATGTACACTAAATTGATAGGTTCCCCCTAACATAGAGACAAAATCATAATTTGAAGATTACTTAAAAGTCAGTTTAATTAATATTTCACTAGATGACTGTGAATGACTGTATAACAATCTGCCTTTATTTAGCTCTGAATTTATATGACTTTTGTTTTGATTGGCTGCTCTGCCCCTATCTTGATTTCCCCCTTTATATATCTCTCGTTTTGGTTTTGCCTGCGACCCTCATTAGAGTCACCCATTGCCTGTTTGTTTGCTCTATTTAAGCCACATCTGTCTACAGGCAGCTGCCTGGTCACTCGCACACTGTCCTGCCCTGACACCTGGTTGGTCCCTTTTGGTGATATGGTTTGTTTGGTATTATACTCAGCTCTGAGTGCTCTTTGTGGGTCCGGTCATCTTGGTGCTACCTCTTTTGGAAGCCCAACCCTGAGTTCTCCTATTTTATTGACATTGTACACGCTACCATCAGGTATAAATATCCAAAAACATGGGATTAGCTTCCACTGTTGACACAGATGACACATTTCTTCCGACCCAGATGATGAACATAAGCTTAAATAAAACTGAAGACTGCATTCAAGATATAAAAGACTGGATGTTACAACAGAAAAAACCTTGCTCACAACAGAAAACAATGCTTCTTCTATGTCCAAAAGCTGCTAGAAACAAATGGTCAGGTCTTATGCTTGATCTTGCTGCTTATTAAGCTTCACCAATGTCAGCTGCAAAAAATCATGGTGTTACATTCACTCATGTTTGTTGATGGTGGAGTGGGGGTTCGCCGGTGTCTCAGTGTGTCTCATGCCTGTCACACCCCTCTGCTCTTACCTGGTAAAGCAGGACTAACTCTGTTTTCTCCAAAGGGAACCATGGCACATTTGTCTTGCCTTACTGATCAACACTCGGGCCTCAGGTCACCAACTCATCCTTGAGCTACAATCACTGGGGCCCCAAGTGTAATCGACTAGTTTGGCTGCTTTTGACTCCTCACATGCTCCTCCCCCATCTAAGGGCAAAGCTCCAGCTGAGATTGTCATTCCTGTTGCTATCAAACTATTTTTCACTCAGACTCCAAAAAAAAATTACCTCTAATGACTCAAACAGTATCTACTCTGTAGGCCAATCTGTCCAGCGGCGATTAAAGATGCTTTGTGACAACATTGGTTTTAAAAACAGTTATGAGTAAAGCAGTTACACCTGACTCCTGCTAGTGTTTTCCTTTCCTGCCTCGCAACCCCATGTGACAGATTATAAGAGCTAAGCCTTTAGATCAGTTCATAAATGTCAACAAGAGATACGAGGAAAAGACACATTTCTATGAAAGCTCCAGGTGTTACAATTTAATGCAGA
The DNA here is from genome assembly GCA_037974485.1 of Hemigrammopetersius urotaenia. Classification (NCBI taxonomy): domain Eukaryota; kingdom Metazoa; phylum Chordata; class Actinopteri; order Characiformes; family Alestidae; genus Hemigrammopetersius; species Hemigrammopetersius urotaenia. The sequence goes on from JBBPDC010084918.1 coordinate 6,502, forward strand.
CAGTAATTTGCTCTGAATTATTATTGTCTGTCTTTCTTACTTCTGCTTATTACTAGATATAATTTATATAATAAGTAATCACTTACAATTTACACTGTTTCCTAGATATAACTACCTTGAAGTGGAGCTAAACTCATACCTGGGTGTTGTTGGAGCTCAGTGCACCTCTCTTACACACCAGCAGGGGGCCAATGAGGCCAGAGTTAGTGTCTCTGACAGGGTCGCTGGAGGAGTAGTACAGATAGGAGATACAGGGTGGGTCACTCTCTGATGGCCCCTCTCTCACCTCCCATCTGTAGACGAATGAGTCTCCTGGCTGCACATGCGATCCATTTTTCACTGTGTCTGATAAGACAATACAATTGATGCTGAAAAGGACCAATACTGGAAATAGCTAGTACTAAAAAAATAGAGGAAAAGTACGGAAAGTACAAGTACAGGATATTCAAACCTAACTGATCATTTTATGTAGAAATCCCCACAATAATGTGGAAACAGCAACTATTCTTTATATTGTTCTGCATCAGTTAGCAATTACCTTCTGTGATCTTTTGCTGGACTACACTGAATGGGTACAGTACAAAGTTTTAGGTTCAGGTTCTGTTAAATCTGTGTTATGTTGAAACCCGAGTTACTTTCCCTACAGTGACACATTATTTTGTTTTTCAGTAGTTGATTTACACAATCGTAATGTTTCTTTGGTTTTCTCAGTACAAATGTTTGTTTATGACAATCAACTGTTAAGTAAAAAAGCTGCAGATAGAGTTTAGGTTGGCAAATTCCTCTAAAGCCTAATAAAGACCCTTCTGTTACTCCTTCTGTTTGACCCTCTGTCATACAAGTAAATTCACAATCAATCTAATCAAAATAATCTAGCTTAACAGTGTAAGCAGAATTATCTGTATAATTTCCCTCTCACCATCCTCATACTGGGCTCCTTCAAATTCCTTCATATACTGGAGGCCATGCGGCTGTATGCTGTAACTCCGGTCACCATTGTTTAGAAATGTAACCAGCAAAATGTCCCCAACCTCAGCATGCAGTACAGGACCTTCGAGAGAACAGGACAGGAAAATGGTGCTCATGTTGTTTATCAACAGGATGAATCTTATACAAATATCTCTCTGTGCATTTTGTGTATCGTATATAGAAAAAGGCCACATTATTTCAAGACATAGGCACTGGAAAACACATGTCATGCTTCTTTTAAATCATTCAAATCATCAAATCATCAAAATATAAATCGTCAAAATATTCCAGAGCTGGATATGCTCAACACGTATCTGCATTTTCATTTGTATGCATTTCTTGTGCAGCTAACTAATATTCTGTACATCTCCCTAGATAAGATGTTTCCTCAGTACATTTTTGTACTGAACAAGCAAACATTAAGAAAAGATTTTACCCAGGATGCCAAGGTGCCTGTCAGTACTGGTCTGTTTCTTTCTGGTGATAAAGGTGTGATCGGTGTAGGCTCTGAATACCATCTTCTTATATGTCCCACCAAGACGTCCACCATCCATCCCAAAATAAACCTCTGAGGGGCTGAGGATCATAATACAGTGTGTTCTCAAAAGGGTCGTATCCTGCAATTTCACATTTGTACCACATGAGTGGTGCTTTGCGTCTGTGATAATGTGTCTTTATTGTCCATATTGTACTATATTTTTTTCTTGAGCTTCACTTATGGGATTTATATGTGTTTCTAAGTATATATCAATAATTTGTTTTATAAATGTATTCATAATTTATTAATACATGACCATTTCTAAACCCTACAAAAACTTTTGGAATTTTGGTTACGCATGTCACATTTTATTGTAAATTTTTTTCTTATATGTAAAAGTCACCAAATATATAATTACTGTCCATTAAAATTCACAGAAATATATTTACATGACATACAATATTATATTTGTCTAATGTGAGCAACCACAAAATAGTGAAATCTCAGTGGCAAGCAGTGTAGCTCCAAACCTTTGGCTTTCTGTCAGCGAATCATTGGTCAGAGTGTCCATTCCTAATGGGGCATAGTTCCACTGAATCAACTCGGCAGCAATGAAGTACTCCCTCACTACCTTACTCCGAGGAGCCATGGGGTCACCCTGTAGTCCACAGGGTGAAACCTGAAACAGCGCCTGCATACCACCTGCACACCGTAATCATTATAGCATATAACATTAAATCAAAGCAACTAGGTCCACTGTTCCTCTTTTCTTAATGCTTCAGAGCTCTGACCTCAACCCCATCCAACACTTTTGTGATGATCTGGAACAGAGATTGTGAGCCAGGCCTTCTCGTCCAACCCACATAAATACAGAATAAATGGGCACAAATTCCCAAAGAAACATTCTAAAACTAGTGGAAAGCCTTCTAGGAGGAGTGGAAGCTGCAAAGAGAGACCAGCTCCATATTAAAGTCTGTCTTTGAATGCAATGTAATTACAGTCCTTATTAGTGTAATGGTCAGGCGTCCCAATATTTTTGGTCCACATAGTGGACAAATATATATAGTGGAAAACTATTCTAAATAAAACCTGCAGGTGTACCTTGCATATGACTGTTAACCTGGCAGTTAAGCAGCCATTTTCCTGCTGTCTGAGGGGTCATCTCTGCAGTGAGGAAGGTTGCTGGAAACAGGCTGACAGTGTCCATGCGATGACCATGCATGAGAAGTGTTTGTCCATGGAAATACACTGAGTGGACATCCACCTCGTTGCCCATGCCGAGGAGATGCCAAGACACTGTTCGGTTCTGGCACAACTCAATTCCAGGGAGATTCCCATACACATAACCATTAATAGCTATAAAAGATACAAAAATACAATATAGTATACACTTTAGATACATTAAGTACAAATACACATCTGCAAAACTTCACTAAATAGCCTTTTTAGACAACAGGGTCTGTTTTCACTAAACCCATAAGGAGCAGCTGTGCTAACCTAAAGATATCGATAAACCTTCAGATAGAATAATAGAATGTGTTCTAACCAGAGTTCTTATTTTGCGAGTAATTTAAAATGGAAGTTGCTGTTCAAAACTCCTTTTTATACATAGCATCTGACTGTGATGCCCTTAACATGTAATCATATAAATGTGTTTGCATTATTTTGCTTAACAACAAGATCTTTCTCAGAGTTTAAAACTATTTACTGAAAGTTTTAGAACAACATTTTCTGACATATACGTAATTACTTACCATTCATCTGGTTCGAAAGCTGGAAGTCTGGGTCAGTAGGATCTACCACAGCAGGATCAGAACAGAAGGTCTGGATGTTCTCCTTTAGGTACCAACTCAGGTTCTCATCTACCACACTAAACATGAGGAGGAAATCTTGGTCCACATCAGTCCTTCTCACCTGAGTGTAGTTAACCCCTGCTACAGAAACAGTCTTCAGGGTTCCTGAAAATAAAAATCATGATATGGGAGAGTAGGTGAATGTTTTAGTTAATGAGGAACAGTCAAATGTTGCATTTGCCAAAGCATTTAATACTTTTAATGAATTTATAATAATAAATATAACTATGCTCTCCTACAGATATATATACATATATTAGTGGTGGGCCGTTATCGGCGTTAACGTGCTGCGTTATTGTGAGACTCTTATCGGGCGATAAAAAAATATCGCTGTTAATCTATTCACAAAGTTGGGTTGGGAGCTGGGTCTATACTACGCAAGCTATGAT
>JBBPDC010084929.1:0-10190 GCA_037974485.1 Hemigrammopetersius urotaenia
ATATTATATTGTTTGGACTGGATTCAGATTCTCTTACAGGATGAAGGTTCTGGCCGTGGTTCCTCTGGTCTCCTGGGCCGTGGCTCTGCTGGTCAGTGTGAGTGGAGAATACTGCCACGGCTGGAGGGACTCCAGGGCGCAGTGGAGAGACGGGTTCCACTGTCCGGAGCGGATGGATAAGAAAGAGTCTGTGCTGTGTTGTGGTCACTGTGACCTGCGATACTGCTGTGGAAATGGACGGGCCCGGCTGGACCAGGGAGCCTGCCAAGACCACAGCAGGGGTCAGGAGACCCCCAGCAGAGAACACACCACAGGTACAGCATATTTAAACTGGGACACTGTGAAACTATAAAAATAAACTGATTCATAATTCCTGCATAATGAAGTGATTAAGATGCGAGTAGAGATGTTCAGACAAGGTTTGGCGTGAACCTCATAGAGTCAGAACTATTTACAGTGGTGGTGAATGAAACAAGATGTCTGAAAGTTTCATGTAATGTTTATGGTTGAAAACAGAAAGGTAGTCCGTGAAATGGTCATGGGTGCATCACCAGACGCCTGAGCTGCGTCATGAGGCCATTAGTCCCCAAAGTTCAGTTCAGATTCTCCACTATTTAACCATCATCAACATCCATATAAACACACCTAGAGCTTCTAGTTCCATTCACTTCTACACTAAACCCAGTCTGAACCCACTGAATTACGGGGAATTTTGAAAACATGGTGGAATTGCTCATTAAAGTGAAAAGTTAAAGAGTCTTTAAGGTTTTTAAGAGTCTTCTTTATTCATTACTCCTCTTTATGGCCAAACTATTTAGCTATTTAATTATTTAATAACAGTGTATGTCAATTTAATTAAATAACTGTTGTCTTAAAGGGTTTTTTTAAAAGTCTTCTCTATTCTGTATTTCTCTTTTTGGTAACAAAGTGACAGTTAAATAATATTATGATAATGTATATCAAATGAATTATTAAAAGCATTCATAAATAAACATTTTTAGTACACATGTACATCTGGGTGACCACATAAGCTGCCTGACCTTTGGCCACGTAAGCAGATCTGATTCATTAGACATTGATGGTTGTTTGAGTGAGATGGAATTTCCCTGGGAGGGATCATAGTCTCCTAAACACAGAAAAATGTCTCTGCCATGCCGAGAACATTCTGCTGTGATGTTGTCTTTGGGCCACGAGTTTTGAGTTTGAGTTGAACGCGCTGCCTTTCAGCAAACGCGGCACAGCACGCTGCTCATTTACGCACAGTTTGTTTTGTGCAAAGCAGATTAGCCGAGCTCAACCGTTCAGACCAAGCCACTGCTCACAACTTCAGATGAGTTTAAAACAAGCGTTTGAACCCCTCAGCACATAATCGTCTGACTACTGTCATGCACACAGGTCACATGACACGCAAGGGCAAACAAAAATGAGCGCATCACATGATATTTAAGCCAGGTAAGGCAGGTTGTCTGTGCTAAAACAAACTTTATTCAGAATGATTCAAACCAAACAGTCAACTGATATGTTCACAATAAAACAATTTGAATTTTTTACATTACATAAATAGTTGAAGAATTATTTTTAACAAACCTAGCGAATCTCAACTCAACAGATAACCACACATGTTCTAGCAGAAGCGGTGTTTAAGAACTGATTTACAGAACCGAAATTTTTTAAAAATGAGTGGGTACCCGGTACTGGGTAGTTTCTAATCGGTTCTTATTTGGAACCTAATTTCGGTTCCCATCCCTAATACTCAGTCATTGAGTCCCCATTCCAACTCCTAAGTCTTTCGGATGTTCAAACGTTGAGTACTCCGGTCCTGTCATATCCTTGTGTTACTCCGCATTTGGGTTCATCCACCATGTTGCACTGGTGTAGCAGCTGCCCTCTGACTTGACAACTACTTGCCATTGAACACTGAACCTTCTAACACTTCTAACTGCTGATCAACGCTGCAGGTTAAAGGAGATTCTGGATTACAGTCGATACGCCACAGTTTTGATCACTCAGAGTTTTATTTTTATACTTTAATGCATCCGACAGGGCTGGACTGGCCTTCTGGTGACATCAGCATCAAGGAGAAAATCATCTCACAGCCGAGGAGATATTTAGAACATGATCTTTATTTGATAAAATAGATACATTTACAACATCAAAGACATGTCACTGCCTGTATTACCACAGGGTCGAAACTGCTGCTCTGCAAATGTGGCTCTGCAGTCAAGCGGTGCAACCTACAGCGAAAACACTTGCAACACAAAGTAATGGACTGTTTTAGTTTTAGTGTGGAACGAGGAAAAAATCTCATTCCACACTAATCTCCCAGCAACAAGTAGAACTGTTCCCCCTCTGAAGGGTAAAAACGGGATATTTGGCAACACAACACATCCTGGTTCCCCTACATGATGTGAAGTCCTGTATTTTATAAACATGCACAAAACTACTCTGGTCTAAATCTGTAGTCATTGCCTGAATTTAGTCCATGTTGGTAGACGACAATCCCAGAAACCGCATAAGTGAGTCTGTTTTTTTGCACTCAGTGTTTTGATGTCTCTCTGTTTGCAGAGCTGCCGGTCCATGTGCCTTTCTTGATCGTGGTGTGTGTGTTTGTGGTCTTTGTCCTGCTGGGGTCAGTGGTGGCTGTCTGTTTCTGCCTGAGCCAAAAGTCCCGCCCCCCTACACCGGCCCTCCAATCCCCATCTTCACCCTCCGAGGTTCTGCCCATGACAGCCAGTGTCGGAACCTCCTGCGGCTCTTCATCCTCACTCTATCCTCTCAACGGCGCCCCTCAGAGCCATTTCAGCCTGGAGAACCAGCAACCAGCTCCACCTCCCTCCTTCCCCCAGAACCAGGCCAGTCAACGGCATTTCAGCCTGGAGAACCAGCAGCAAGTTCCGATTCCCTCTTTCCTCCAGAACCAGGCCAGTCCACGGCATTTCAGCCTGGAGAACCAACAGCAAGTTCCGATTCCCTCTTTCCTCCAGAACCAGGCCAGTCAACGGCATTTCAGCCTGGAGAACCAGCAGCAAGTTCCGATTCCCTCCTTCCTCCAGACCCAGACCAACCAACGGCATTTCAGCCTGGAGAACCAGCAACAAACTCCGCTTCCCCCCATTCCCCAGCCTCCAAACCTCGCCTTCCACCGGACCATGACGTTACCCACCATGCCCCACCCACTGACGTTCCCCTCCACCATGGTAGCCCCCTATAGGATGCCCAAAAATGGTGCGAGGCCGTACAGGTCGGTGCCCTCTCCAGGCCCGCCTAATTCTGGCACTGGAACAATCCAGAGGAGCAGCGAAATTATAGTGTGAGAGACCTGGACAGGAATGGACATTGCATTTGGTTTGCAAATGGGGAAAAAAATCGAGTCCTCCATCCATGCCCACACTGAGCGAAGTTGTAGAGGCGATGAGTTACAAACAACAAAACAAAAGCATGTTGTATTTAATACTATTTAGTTGCTACTCATAAAAAAACACAGTGTATTTTCATATAAGCTGAATGGAATGGTGAATAAGAGGCCCAGAGGACAAGACAAACACTGGAATAGACAGGAAGAAGAAAGAAAAAGTGTAGGACAGGACAAGACAAGATGGGAATAATGTTACAAAAATTTTCATGATGAAGAAAAGGTCACAGGACAGGACAAGCCAGGAAAACCTGTTACAAGACTGGAAAAGATGTTAAATTGCTGACAGGAAAAAAAAACAGGGGAAAGTCATAAAGCAGGAGAGGACAGTTTAAAAACAGTTTCAGGACACTTAACAGAACAAACAAGAAGGACAAGACACAAATTACACAGAAACAGTTACGGGACAAGACAGGGCAGGACATGTAAAATAATTACTAAAGAGATAAAAGACACCAGACAGGCGAGGACAAATATAAAAACAGGACAGGACTAGAAAGGGAAAAGGTGTTTGGACAGGACAGATCAAGACAGGACGTGAAAAGAGTTACAGGACAAGCCACAAAAAGACAATAAATAGAAAATGTGACTGGACACAAAAGACGAGACAAACAGTGTCTTTGTAGGACTGGAACAAGACATGAACGTCCATCAGGACGGCGGGGTGGGGGTGCGATCATTTTCCAGTGTTACGGTGGAGTCTGATGCGATGTTAAGGTGTAAAACATTTTATTTTATGCTGAAATCATGTAAATGTTCACCAGCAGGACGATGCACTTTGTTATAACAGGGTTTTTTTTTTTTTATTAAAGATGACTTTTAGGAAACTTATTATTGGAGCAAAATGTTTCTGTACTCAAAAACGTTAATATTTTTACTGTAGCTTTAAAATACCCTCGTGTCGCCCTGATGACACAAACAAACCTCTGATGACCTTCAGACCCACAGCGGCTGACATTGGGATATTGATGGAACGAGTTTGTGCTCAGTGGTTCATTTTGGGGGCTTGGTGAGGGGGCATTAATAGTGGTGGGGGGTGGTCAAATGTTACAGTTAGTAAAAGAGAAGAGGTTATAACACTACGGCTGATGCACAGTGTGACAGATCTGCAGGACAATGCCCTCATACCTCACATTTAAATACAGTGTCTGTCCCTCAGACTGTAACAATGCCATACATCAGTGCTTAGAGGAGCAGCGTTTTTACTGCACAATGCCTGGGGTTTTGGGTGGATGGGAGGGCTTACAGGGGGTGGATTGGGGGTGGGGAGGATTAAATTGTAATGGATGGAGATATATTGAGAGTAGGTGACACTGGGGGCAGGTGTGGCTTAATTGGAGCAGGTAGAATTATGAGGAAAGTGGGTGAGGGGGTGGGTGAGGTTATATGGGGGTGTGTGTGTGTAGCTAAATTGGAATAAGTAGGGCTATATGGAAAGTGGGTGTGGTATGGGTGAGGCTACGTTGGAATGGATGGGGTTCTAAGGAAAGTGAATGTGGGGGAATGGTTTGGGTTATTAGGAGACTGCATGTGTGGGGTGGCAGAATATTGGAATAGGTGGGGTTATATGAAGACTAGATGTGGGGGTGTGGGTTGGCTAAATTTGAATGGGTGTAGTTATAAGAAACATGGATGGGTGAGGTTTTCATTGGAATAGGTGGGGTTATATGAAGACTAGTTGCGGGGGTGTGGGTTGGCTAAATTGGAATGGGGTTATATGGGAAGGGTGAGTTTATTATTGGAATGGGTCGGGTTATATGGGAAGGGTGCGGTTATAATTGGAATGGGTGGGGTTAAATGGGACGGGTGAGGTTATAATTGGAATGGGTGGGGTTATATGGGAAGGGTGAGGTTATATGAGAAAGGTGAGGTTACATGGGAAGGGTGAGGTTATATGGGAAGGGTGAGGTTATAACTGGAATGGGTGGGGTTATATGGAAATGGTGGGGTTATAAATGGAATGGAATGGGTGGGGGTAAATGGGAATGGTGGGGTTATAATTGGAATGGGTGGGGTTATATGGGAAGGGTGAGGTTATTATTTGAATGGGTATGGTTACATGGGAAGTGTGAGGTTATAACTGGAATGGTGGGGTAATAATTGGAATGGGTGGGGTTATATGGGAATGGTGAGGTTATAACTGGAATGGTGGGGTTATAATTGGAATGGGTGTGGTTATATGGGAAGTGTGAGGTTATAACTGGAATGGGTGGGGATATATGGGAAAGGTGAGGTTATATGGGAATGGTGGGGTTATAATTGGAATGGTTGGAGTTAAATGGGAAGTGTGATGTTATAACTGGAATGGTGGGGTTATAATTGGAATGGGTGGGGTTATATGGGAAGTGTGAGGTTATAACTGGAGTGGGTGGGGTTATATGGGAAGGGTGAGGTTTTAACTGGAATGTGTGTGGTTATATGGGAAGTGTGAGGTTATAACTGGAATGTGTGTGGTTATATGGGAAGTGTGAGGTTATAACTGGAATGGGTGGGGTTATATGGGAAGTGTGAGGTTATAACTGGAATGGGTGGGGTTATATGTGACTGGTTAATAAACTGGGGTTGAAGGGTCTGTAATTTAACTATTTCCAGGTGAACCAGGGGCAGCCAGAAACACAGCACCCAGGGAGCAGTGTGTGGGTATGCTCCGTTGCTTAAGGGTACCTCAGTGGTACCACTTGCAGTCCTGGGATTCAAAACCACAGCCCTCCGATCACAGGGGCAACTCCTGAAACACCAGTCCACCAGCTCCCCAGCAGGGGCTGAGGGGCAGCAGGAGAATTAGTAGTGTTTTATGAGGAAATTTATAAAACAGCAATTATACCAATTAAATAACTCGACCTTGCTTGTGATGTATTCTTTCATGTTGATTTAAATTCATGAATGTTAATTGGTTAATTAGAGCTTTAGTTCATGAGATAACGAAAAAGAGTATCAATATCTTGATTCAATCTGGAGAGAAAAAACAAAAAAAAAGCCAGTAGGTCTGAGTGAAGCGCTCTGACTGAGCTGATCCTCCCACCTGTCCATCACACCTGTGCCTCCTCGTGCACCTGCTCGAGCTCCTCTGTCTGCGCCATCCCTCTTCTGCTCTCCGATTGGTCGCAGGAATTTAATCTGGGAGTGAAGTCTGTCGATTGGGTGGACTGAGTGTCATTCATTTCCGTAGAACCCACCCCAACCAACCCCGCCCCCTCGTGACGCCAGGACAGAACGGCCGCGAGCTCGTGTCGGACGGTTTCTGTAAAACAGGACTTTGGGTAAGAGCGCAATTCCTCAGCCACCCACCCACCCACACACACACACACACACACACACACACACACTATTCCGTATACTGCTGTGTTATAGGTGTTATTCGTTATTTATGGTGAAGAGCTTTGCGCGCGAGGGGTCAGGGTTCCAGCGCGCGCCACCGGTGTCCGACCGTTTGGGCGACTCGATTTGGTGTTTATTAACGGAGCCCGAGTCTCGCGCTTTTGCCTTCAATCGCTCGTGCACGAACCTCTTTAAGCTCCTGCACGGACACGCGCGGGCACTTTGGTGTTTTGGTGAATGCGCGCGGCCGCTCCGTAAAAAAGCGCGTGGCTCCCTCCCTACTTGTTAAGGGGCGTGGAGGCCATTCGCGTGTCCGTTCAATGCTCATTAAAGCACGTGCACGAGAGGAAGAATAAATATATTAGAAAAGTCCGGCGTTAGTGCAATCTGACCTCAGAGTTTGTTGGCAACTCTAATCCAGGAGTGTGTGTCTAATAACTTAATCCTGAGAGGTTCTATGCCTCACACACACTCTTAAGGAGTGGGCAGTTACACATCAAAGGAACAGATAAGTGACAGTAAACCAAGCCCCATCTCCATCTATTCTGAGGGTCCCTGTATGTGTATATACAGTATAGTATTATACATATATTTATATCGATAGTGAACAACTTTCAAACTGTTGAATTAAATACAACTTGTAAGAAGAATCTGTAACAGTTGATGCAGTAGATGCAGAGTCTAACTTTAAATCCACTATTTACTGTTTCTTCACGGAATAGCTTGTTAAATAGCACTTATTCGGTGATCCACATTATTATCACATCTGGTGACTTTTTGTAGATAATTTTCTGGGTAATGGAGGCACTCAGATGATGAACATACTGTAAATGTATGTTAGTGAAAAATATGGAATGGATTTTTAGTAAATATTATGCAAATTTTGAAAATCTCAGTGTGTGCAAATATGTTTGACTGGTAGTGTATTAGCCTTATTATTATTATAACAAATAGACACATACATATGTGTTACATATGCAGCACATTATAACTATTGGTACTTTGTCCACAGGGGCTTCTCACCCCTTCCTTTCAGTTCCTAATTGCTCTTTAGCAGGTCAACACACAGATACACACACACACACACACACACACACACAGAGCTGACAGTGTTGCTGTAAATCTGATACCAGAATTTTGTGGGAGAATATTTCATTGATTATATTGACAAAAATGTCAGAGTCAGTGTGCATTGTTGCCAGAATCGTTGCAGAAAGAGGACATGAAGTCACTTCACTTGATTGTGGGGGACCGAAAATAAATTGTTCTTGTCAAATTATGTTTTTTTTTTTTATAATTTCATACACCATGTTTATGTTTATAGGTGCCCACCCGTGTGTGTGTCTGTGTGTGTGTGTGTGAGAGGTGCAGACATGCCGCTGGTGAAGAGGAACATTGAGCCGCGTCACCTGAGTCGGGGAGCGCTGCCCGAGGGCATCGGCAGCGAACTGGAGTGTGTGACAAACAACACACTCTCCGCCATCATTCGCCAGCTCAGCAGCCTCAGTAAGACTTGATGTGTGTGTGGGGGGGGGGGTATACTGTCTATGAATGATATTGATTGAAGACGAGGATTTACAGTTCATCCGTGACCTGCCGGTTGAAGCAATTTAACAGTTCTGTAAGGCCACAACTCACACCTCTAAATACTGAAACAACACTAAACCCATTCACCTCTCTCCCTCACTCATCGTCCACGGCCACACTCACACCATGCAGGCACTCTTATACAAGAGCAGGAGAGCAACAGTCAATATACCGTTGCTTTGTGTTCTCTCGAGGGTACTAAAAAATGTATATACAGTAATCCCCCACATTTTGCGGGGGTTACGTTCCAAGAGCACACATGTATACATATTGAAAAACTACGTTGCTGTGTTTTGGTTAAAAAAATGCCTAAACCCCCCCCCCCCCAACTATGCCCCCAAATCGGCTCCCAGAACACTTTAGTTTCATTTTAAACCCAGTTTAATGCAGAATCCATAAAGAAAATGTAAATAAATAATCATAAATAATCATAATCAGAAAACTTTATTGCTTAAAAACGTTAGCATTAGCAGTTAGCATCAACAGCGTGCAAAGACGCGTACACAAAAGAACAAGACAGCTCTCTGTGCTGGTGCTCAGTTAAGTCAGGGACAAGGTAGGAAATACTGGTTTATTTGTGTGTGTGAGTGAGAGTGGGTGTGTGAGAGGGAGAGAGAAAATCCGTTAGAATTAGCGGTTAGCATTAGCAGTGTGCAAAGACTCGTACACAAAAGAACCAACTCTCTCTACCCACATGTTTAGAGAGGCATTGCTTACTAATACTAAATAAACTCAGATGAATTTGGTGTGGGGGGAGTTTAAAACATTAAAATAGGAGGACAAGACACAGAGCAGGCATGCAGGCAGCTTCTTCTTTTTATGGTGGCTGACAACTTTTCAGTGTAATGCGAGGATATTTGCAGTTTCCACGTTATTGTGGGGATTTCCACGTAAAACGCTGGATTTGGTTCTTTTAAAAAATTGACTCCTGATCTGCATAAAACTGGGGGATTACAGTATATATAGAATGTATATGTATGTATAGAGAGGGAGAGAGAGACATAGATGTAAAATAATAAAATGTGAATTCACCTGTGTGTGTGGCGCTTATATATGTAATACATTAGGAGCTCATTGTTACTACACATTCATTCAAGGCTGCCATTCATGTACCTCACTACAGACATTGTGTTTCAGAGCTTAATCTCATTGGTTGGTGTACGCTCCGAAGTGGACAGATGTGCGTATGTGTGAAAGAGAGAGAGAGTGAAAGAGAGAGATTAGTACTCTGCTATGCAGCCGAATTCAGGACAATTCACAGACATCTGGCCTACACATTTGTGTGTGTGTGTGTGTGTGTGTGTGTGTCTCATGTATCAGCTGATCAGTTGGGTTTATGTGAAGTCACAGGGGCTTAGAGCTTACACACGGATTAGTGTGTGAAGTACAGAGAGAAAGAGAAAGAGAGAAGAGAAGGAGATAGAAGAGAGAGTGAGAGAAATATATATATGTATGGAGAGAGGGAGAGAAAAGAGAGATATTTCACATCACAGCTCAGCCCAATCACAACACACTCTCATTACTGATATTAACTTTTCAGATGATGATCCCAAAAACAGAAACCTCAAGATTGTGGTTTATTTATGAATATAATCTCAGTGTGTGCAAAAACTTTTGACTGGTGTGTACCTCACTACAGACATTGTGCTGCAAAGCTGATTGGTTGGTGTACACTCGGAAGTGGACAGATGTGTGTGTGTGTGTGTGTGCGTGCGTGTGTGTGTGCGTGTGTGTGTGTGTGTGTGTGTGTGAGAGAGAGACAGAGAGAGACACAGAGAGAGAGACAGAGAGACACACAGAGAGAGAGAGAGAGAGAGAGAGAGAGATAGAGAGAGATTAGAACTCTGCTATGTAGTTGAAGTCAGGACAATTC
>JBBPDC010084940.1:0-10190 GCA_037974485.1 Hemigrammopetersius urotaenia
CGGGGCGGGGCACGCAGTGAGAGCATCGCTGAGATCAGACCTGATCTGACTGAATTTTGATTGGTGCAGAAGCGAGGGTCCGCGGACCAACAGGAACCCTCTCGCGGCCCATAGTTTGAGAAACGCTGTATCGGTGCAAATCGGTGGCATTTGCATTTAATTTGCATTTAGCGGGTGGTAGTGCTAAATTTGCATTTAGCGCTACCACCTGGTAGCCTACTCGCGCCCCACCGGTTGAGAACCACTGGTATAAAAGAAGGGTCCTGAATTCCCATCTTTACAATCGTTACTAAAACTCAATTCATTGTCAACATCTACATTTATGAGACACTTTTATCCAAAGCGACTTCCATTCCTTAACTACAGGGGGCAGTCTCTCCCTGGAGCAACTTGGGGATAAGGGTCTTGCTCAGGGACCCAGTGGTGGTGCTGAGGGTAGGATTCGAACCCATGACCTCTTGGTCTGGAGGCAAGTATCCTACCCACTGAGCTACCGCCACGCGTATCTACACCAACGACTGGGGGCCTGATGTCTTTAGTTGTATGACTTTTGTATTTCATACCTCTGAAAGTGGTTCGAGGCCAAAATGTGCTCCACCTCTATGTGTTTCTGGCCACTTTAGGTCTGTTTACTTCATACTTCATGGGCAAAAAATGTTAGATATTCTTAAATGCACAGTCAATAAAGACCCTTAATATAATGTGGGACTTTTTGTCCTGCTTGATTAGACACTCAAAAGTCCCTTATTAGTAATAAACAGCAGCTAGAACATGTTAGTAGCCTACAGTTAATGAACAGTTGTTAGCAGTTAGTCACTAGATATATGAACAAAAATATCAGCTAACAGTGCACTCTGTTACTAATCAGAATCAAAAGCAGAATCCCGTTAATTGGCCAAGTGTGTGAGAGAGCACTTATGAGGAATCTGACTTAATTAATAAGCCTTAAACGCAAAAAACATGTCATGTGACCTGGAGTATTCAGTTATTTGCGCTTGTTTGAAATTGCTTGGATTCCAGAACATGCTTGTGTCCAGGAATGGAATTATTGCTTTTTTCCTGGAGAGGCAACCAATATCCAAGACAAGAGGAGACTCTAACAGTGCACTGGACATGATGTGTAGGACATTGATGAATAGCATCCTGATAAGTGGATTGTGAGATCAGTAGAGAGCGGCGTTTATCATCACTATCACTGCTAATGCTGTATGTCCATGTGTGCACAGAAAAAGCAATACGGACGCTTTATGGAAATTTAATCTCTAAATATGTTTCAGGTGACCAGTTGCACTCAGTTGGTGATTTACAGTTGCTTAATGGAGGCCTTCAGACTTCAGGCTTTGTGTAATTGCCGTTTTCTCCTGGAAAGAGCGGAGCAAAACAAGCCTTCTGCTGCTGCAGTGTGGCCACAGATACAAACCCAGGCTGCAGTGCACTAACTAAAGGAGAGAAAGAAAGTTAAAGAGAAAGTGGGAGAAAAAGAGGGAAAGAGGGAGGAAAAAAGAAACTAGAGTAAGAGAAAAGGAGATAGAAAGAGTTAGGAAGAAAGGGAGCGAGAGGAAGAGAGGGAGAGAGAGGGAGGTAAAGACAGAAAGCGGAAAAAGGGAGACAGAAAAGAGGGAGCAAGCGAATGAGAAAGAGGGAAAGAAACAGAGAGGAGAGAGACTTAGGGAGAGAGTGAAAGAGAGTTAGGGAGAGAGGTAGAGAGGGAGGAAGAAAGGTGAGAGATAGAAAGAAGGAGAGGCAGTTAGAGATGGACACAGGTACAGAGATAAAAAGAGAGGTACAGAGAGGGGGCAGAGAGAGTGTCAGAGTCAGGGATAGAGATAGAAGGAGAGAAAGAGAGAGAGAGAGAGAGAAAGAGAGAGAGAGAGAGTTTTCTGTTGGGGTTGATAGTGTGTGGGGGCTCGGAATAGAAGGTCTGACTGCTGTATTGAGTGCAACCTCAATTCTCAACATCATTACGGAGTGAGTCAACACACAGCAGGAGGTGTGTGTGTGTGTGTGTATGTGTGTGTGTGTGTGAGAGAGTGAGAGAGAGAGAGAGAGCAGAGCGAAGGGTCAGTACTCTACTCTCGTCCTGTAACATCAGTGAAAAGGTTTTATTAGCACTGCTGGGATTAGACCAGACAGCAGGTCTTCAGGCTTTAAACACAGACAGGAATCGTCGATCAGGGCGACTCCAGCGACACTATATGTGACGCAAAGAAGTGAAAAGAATGGAACGTATGTAAAAAGAAAGAAAAAAAGTGGTGAAGAAAAATAATATCAGCTGCAACGTCTCAGTGGCCCATTCAGCTCTGCAGCCACATGTGGTTGCCCTTGGCAACAGGTTTAAGAACGAGTTCTCCAGCGGCAGAACTTTTCTCTCCATCTCTCTTCCCACTGCGCCGCCGCCGCTCGCACAACTCAATGGTCAGGCTAATGGAGGGTCAGAGAGAGGGGGGAGGGAGGGAGAGAGAGAGAGAGAGAGAGAGAGAGAGAGAGAGAGAGAGAGAGAGAGAGAGAGAGATGGTGTAATGTGAAAATGAGCAAAAGAGAGAGAAAGGGTGTAATGCGAGAGGGAAAGAGAGAAAGTAGCAAAATGAGAGGACAGAAAAGAGAGGATAGCAGAGATAGAAATAGAGAGAAAGAGAGGCAGAAAGAAATAGACATGAGAGAGAGGGGAAGAGAGAGGGACACACACACAGAAAATGAAAGGATAGGAGCGGTAGAAAGAGATAGGAGAGAGAGACGGGGGGAAGAGAGAGAGAGAGAAAGAAAGAGAGGGACAGAGGCTGATAAAATTAGAAAAAGGCAGAGAGAGAGAAAGAGAGAGTGAGGTGGAATAGAGAGAGGAAATAGAAAATGAGAGGAATAGAGGCAGAGAAAATGAGGAAAAGGAAAAGAGTGAACATAGGCGAGTGAGAAAATCTGAAAAGAAAAAGAGAGAGAGAGAGAGAGAGAGAGAGAAAGAGACAGACAGAGAGAGAGAGAGAAAGAGAGAGAGAGAGAGCTGTTGCACATGTCTGTTACCATGGGGATCCTGGCGCAGTGACGATGCAGTAATGCAGCTCGCTTGTTTTCAGGACACACACACACCAACACACACACACACACACACACGTAAACATGCACACACACAGACACACACACACAAACACACACACACACACACACTCAAACACACACACACACAAACACACACAGACACATACACCAGCACCGCTATGCAAGGTACTGGGGCACCTGCCTCATACTGGGGGGGGGGGGCATTTAGATTTAAAGGGTGTTTTGAATGGGGGGCCTCTCTCGTTCTGTCCTGAGCTGGACTCTCCACAGCCGCCACCGCCCCCCCTCCCCTCCTTTATTTATTTATTTATTTGTTTGCTGGGGGGGGCAAGCCCGTGTTGTGAATCTGAAACTGCTGGAGCACGAAGAGAAAAGCAGTGTTTCATTTCTAAAAACACCGCAGTGCACTCTGTACTCTGGGCTCGGTGACAGAGCAGCAGGATGGAATATGACACCAGGTAGTTCCTACACAGCGTCCGGGAAATAAATCTTTCATTCCTCAACTTGCTATCTATCGAGGATCACATCTGGAAGTCATACATTTTTAGTTTTTTTTTGCTTTGCCCCCCCCACCTTTTTTTTTTTTTGACTTGCTGCTGGTTTGGCGGCACAAAGAATGTCGTTTTTAGATTTGAAAAAAAATTACGAAACTGATGCCTGTCTGACGGGGATTGCACAGCGGCTCGGAGAAGGAAAATAACAGAGCAATTAAGGATAATTAAAAATCACTTACACATTTAAAATGGCGAGTAACCACAAAGGCCTTCTCCCTCCGGTGCCTGCATGAATATGGGCTAAAGAGACAAGCCTTGTTTGGAGGAAAGGAACAACAACAGTCGCACTGGTGAAGCTTTTTTTGGGGCTCAAAAGCTCCCTACACATGTTCATGTGTAAATCCAGCCGTATCTTGTCTGGAAGGCAGAGATGATTCTGTATATAGCATATACTAGCTGTGATTCTGAGCTGGAGTGTAAAGGATTGCACCACTGGACTTTGGGAATGAAGTGGTGAATGTGATGTGGTGGTCTGATGAATGAACCACACTGCCAACAGAAAAGTTTGGTGGAGGAGGTATAATGGGCTGGAGCTGTTTTTAACCCCTAAAACTCCATCAGTAAAATCTGATTTCAGTAAATAGAAATGAAGTAAAACCAGTGTTGCTCTCCTACAAGCTTGCTGTTTGCAGTTCTTTCACTCGTCCGTTCTCCAGGACCTAATAAAAGGTGACATTGGGCAATTCTGTCATTCATTTTACATTTTACCATTTTTTATTATTCCATGTTTTGGAGTATAACAACAATTTACTAACTTGCCGCTCATGTTCTAAGGGTTAAGTGATTTGTTCTTGGCCCCTTAGTTCTAGCAAAGAATAGTGATAACACAACAGCATCCCCCCCAACTTTTTGTTTACCAGAGGCGAGACCCCCCACCCCCCAATAACGAAAAGACATAGAGCTGTAAGTGCATCCCATGATACCCCTACGAACCCCCCCCCACCCCCCCGGACAATAGACCTCTGCGCACACACCCCATTTTGCACTCATGCACTACAGCATGTAAAAGCATTTTAGAGAATTATGCACTTCATGGCAACCTGTTAGGCCCTTTCCTATTCCAGCATGACTGCACCCTTGTTTGCAAAGTGGAGGAACTCCAGTTGCACAGAGCCCTGACCTCAACCTAGCTGGACACCTTTGGGATGAATTGGATTGTTGACTGTGAGCCAGGACTTCTCTTCCAACAACAGTGCCTGACCTCACTAACACGCTTTTCACTGAATGGGCACAAAGTCCCACAGAAACACTCCACAATCTTGTTGAAAGCCTTCTTAAAAGAGACTCTTCTTAAAAGAGGTGTTCGTTATCCTACATGCTCGCTTTGCTGCTCTCTAGAGCCCCTCCCTCTACAGGTTTGTGGGCGGAGACTATCCTGAAAGTCCTTGCGGGTTCAAAGATCTTGTGGGTTTTTTTCTGGTTTGTTTTTTTAACCTAAAATGAAATAAATTTGGGAATTTTTGTCCATTTGCATGTGACGGCATTAAAAAAAAACAGCAGTGCTTATAAATTACATGTTTTTTTTTTTTACAGTACCTTTGGATCTACATGTCAAAGGAACACCAGACAAAACTCAGCATGACATCTGACACCTTGTGCATTAACACAAACTGGAGGAACTTCCATATAAGGAGTTGTTTTGCTGTTTACCATTCTTTCTATGGGTTAAAACTAGCTGACCGGGTGTCCACATACTATTGGCCATATAGTGTGCGTTATGTATGTCAAGCCCGGTCTCAGGACTTTTCGTGCAGCCATCATGAAATACAATTTATTCAAAATACGTACTTCAATCATGATTCAATACCTTGTACCTTGACAACACTTAATATGCAGTGTGTAACATCGGCAGTATCTGCGCTAGCTGGTGACTGAGGGACAATAGGAGAGGAAGAATGAGTTGATTCCTAACCTTAACCTTAACCTACCCTAACCTTAATCCTAACCCTAACCCTCACCTTAACCCTAACAGTCCCCAGTTAGTTCAGATACTGGTGATGTTACGCACTGCGTATTAGAATACAGGGTAGTGAAGTGTTGTCCCAGCATGAAAAAAGGCCCTAAATCATGATTGCAGTGTGTATTTTTAACTGTGTTTCGTGATGGCTGCATGAAAAGACCGGGCTGATATGTCCCCAAATGTCCTGGTTGACATATTATACCTTTTGTTGTAAGAAAATCTGATTTCTTGCCAAAACCCAGTCCACTGGCAGATGTGAGTACACTTTCCAGAACAGAAGCACACGCAGTAAGTGTGTGTGTGTGTGTTTTAAGTGTGATTGCAGCCTCCCCACAGACTTTTCCATTGTGCATATTTGATCACAGTCTTCCGAGCACAACATTAGCATGCAGAGAAGTCGCAGCAATTTTGGCTTCAAATGTTTCTGCAAAAGTACAAACACAGATTTTTACCCTTGGAGTCTGACGATGGCCCAACCGATTCCGTTTTCAATTTCGTTTGACAGCTACGCTCGTCCATAACCGCTCCTGAACGAGGCCGGCGGTGGGAACTGGCTGTTCTCGCAGGTGCTGTGGATGAATTGGGCTGAGTGCTGCAGGGCTAATGGCTTTACAGAAAACATCTTCTAGGAGAACATCACCTCTGCTACCTTCCAAAAGCGGAATAGGAATGTAAAAAAGTCATGGCGTAGAGCTAGAACTGCCAATTACCTGTCTAATTACACCGTAAACATCATATTCATGTATACACTTCAACATTTAAAGGGGTCTTCCACCAATTTACGAAAATGACATAATTGAATGGTTAAGATGCAGTGAGTGGTTTGATGTAAAACGCTGTGAAATTTCAAAAGCTTATCCTCAAAATTGTTCACAGTAGTGGGGAATGGAATCAGACGAGATACGAACCACAGTTTAAAGCCTCTTAAAACTCACTAACGGAAAGTTATTACATTACTTTGTTTTACATTCGTTTTTAGGCGGTTTTGGACTAAATTTATTTTTGAAAACACCTTCATGGTCCGCCGGTACATGCAGGGCAAAACAGTTCTATTATTTTACTATAAAAAATAAAACGGCTCTATCTGTGCTGTAGACATTGTGATCTCTAGTTCCATTCATCATCCCTGAATGGAGTCTGGAATTTTTTCTAATAAACCGTTCTTTTTGCATCAATCCATTGTAAACTGCTTTGGTCTCAGTGATAAAATTTTGAACAATTGGTGGCATTGACCATCAGAGTGTCAGGTGTGAGTTGAAAAAAATAACATAATATTTCCATTGAAACAAGGAACCGTGCCAAACCACAAACATTAAAAAATAAACTGACCCAAGCCCAAGCTGCTCGAAGGCAGGGCCAAAAGTGGGCCGCAGCCAAGCTGACTGCATCAGTGCTTACTGATTGGTCAAAATGGAAAGAGACCTCTTTGTTTTTCTAGCCATACAAAAAACAGCAGTGTCGATACAAATTAACAACTGGGAGGATGGGGGGGTGGGTGGAGGGGGTGTGCAGTTAACGGAGATATTTTTTTTTTCGCGTGATGTCACGGGACACAGAGATTCTGTCACGGTGGAAGGCAGAATCCTGGGTGAACTGTGCCCACTGTGTAGCGTGGTGGAAGTTGGTAAGCCACGCAGTTACTCTCAGAACGCTCCCTAACGGAGTTAGAGTCCACACCAATATGAACTCGTGTTCTGAACACAGACAGGTAGATATATAAACGACTCAGAGAGTCAGAGTACTCACGGTACCGTTGAGAGCTGAGTTGGAGGTCGGAATGGAGGAAAGGACACTCTGGCATGTAGCATAGCAACTTCAATGTCTGTGTGAGGATACTGACCTCACTTCCTGTTTATATACCTTACGTGAGTCACCTCCGGTGCCGATTGACGTCACGTGACCTGGTGCGTGTGACATCCTGGTTTGACTCCATGGACGCGAGGAGAGAATTGTGCTGCTGATGTTTCAGCAATGCCATCAATCGTCTGATACAAACCAAAACCATCGTAATGCAGTTTAGGTAAATCATTACTCTTGTTATGTGCCTTTATAAAGGGATTAAAATTCATTTGTCCATGCTCCCTCCTTTTAGAGGGTCAGACAACTGTTTCTTAGTGATTTCCTGGAGAACTGCGTGTCATTTAGAGATATAATAAGCTAACTAAATTCTTACCGCTGATTTTAGATTTAAAATAACTGCATTCAGATCAAGAACACTACCCAAGAGATACAAAAATATACCAGAATGTAGGTGTACATGTGTCCAATATTGCCATAAGTGAAAAAAAACACCAGCACAAGGTCAGAAGCTTTAACACAAGATGCAAACAGAAAAACAAAGATTACAATTTGTTATAGATGAAAAGCTTGTAGAGGTCTGGGATAAAGTCTTACAGATAGGCTATAGATACGTTTAACCTGAATCAGGAGGATGGGGAGAGGTAGGGGTAAGCATGCCACCTGTGGAAGATGATGTTTTGATCATGCATGGCTGTGGTGGAACTGGGTCACGTCTGTTTACAGATGATGGAACTAGATCACCTCTGTAGGGATGATGTGACTGCTAACATTCTGGACTGAGCAAAGACATTTAAGCTACTCAGATCCAACCAAACATGTGAGACCTCAGTGGACAAAGCTTCACTTTGCAGCAGGACAACAACCTCAAACACTCTCCTGAAGCTCCTGGAGCCTTTTAAGTCCAAAACGTTCAGTGATCTTCACAGGCCATGTCAGTCATCTAACCTGAATCTCGTCAAGCAGCTTGTAAACTGGCCCAGCTCAGGATCACCATCGAAGTTGGGTTCTGTTGACTTTAAGCTATAATTTAAAGCAAATGTTTCACTGCAAGCTACAAAAGGATGACAGTGATCTTGTCTGTATTGCTAAATACCCTATTTACACATTTTCTTACTATTTATATGATATTTAGGGGTAAGAACTAGATACAATTGCTTATTTTGAAAAATATTCACAAGTATTTGTGGATTTCTGTTGCTTAATACAATAATTGTTCTCACTTCTAATATATTTTCAATAGTTTTGTGGAGGCTGGTTTGTACTGTAAACGTTGTTAACGTTTAGATTTTTACAGTAAAAATATATACAGTAATCCCATTATTATACAATAATCACGGCGGTTACGTTCCAACAGCACCGCGTTGTTGTGCTTTGGTAAAAAAAAAGCCTAAAAATGCAGATTTTTATAGTGTAAACCCTAAATATGCTCCCAGAACACTTTAATTTTGTGTTAAACTGAGTGTAATGCACTACCTTTAAAAAATGTCAAGGTAAACAAATAATCAGTATCAGAAAACTTTATTTTTAACATTACTTTAAAACATTAGCATTAGCGGTTAGCATTAGTGGCATGCACAGACTCACAAAAGACACAAAAGAGAGGTTGAAATAACTCTCTCTACTCACATGTTTAGACAGAGCACAGCTTACTAATACTAAATAAACTGAGATCACTGTTGAAAACTGGGGGTTAAACACTAAAATATGAGGACAAGACCCGGAGCAGTCATGCTACATGCTGCAGCAGCTTCTTCTTCTTCTTTTTATGGCGGTTGACAACTTTTTAGTGTAGCACCACCACCAGTCCAGCGGTAATGCGGTTCAGTTCAGACTGAGTACTGGTCTGCGTAAAACTGAGGGGTTACTGTAAATATTAACATGCTCAACTTAACCTTAACCCTCTGAGTAAAGGCTTTATTTTAAGCCCGGGGTGCTGGAGTACTGTGACAAACCAGCAAAACAGGTATGCCCTGTTCTTTCACCACCACAGTTGAGGAATCAGTCCATTTCTATACAGCGCACCATTTCACATCAGACCACTCAGCATGACTAGAGTCTGCCTGAAATTGCTTGCGTTATTTTGATGGACTTGGGTTATTTGATGGACTTTAAAAGCATCTTTCAAACTGTATTCTGTCATCGCTGAGCATGAGATAATGTAAAAAACAGCGGAGGATTCAGTCACATTGTTTGGTCTCTTCGGCTGGAACCCGAGTGGATCCCTGCTTGCATTCTGCTGCACTGTCAAGTATTTTTTTCTCTCAGCATCTCGATTATGTCTGAGTGACCTTGAGAGCACGACCATCTCCCACAAAGCACTGCATTACGGCACAGTGAACAATGAGCCTCACTACTGAGTGTGTCCGGAAATTTTCTGCAAGTCCCTTCCTACCACAAAACGGACAATAGGCCATTAGCTGAGCTAGCAGTCACTACTAAACCACTGAAAAGCACATTTTTTAGACTCTTTCAAGTCTGAAAAAGAAATCAAAGACACTAGCACATTTACAACCTGCTGCTTATCCACTACGAAACACAATCTACTTAAAATGTGCTCGACACTTTCATTTACTCCTGAAAATACACCAAACACTTTCATTTGAATTAAGTGGTCAATAATTTGTGAACCCAACCCCTTAATTTGACCTAAAAATTAGATTTAAGTGTGAAGGAAAATAAATTAAAGATATTCATTCAGGAGGTTCTATTATTTAAGCGGCAAATTTGAAAAAGTAAAATGACCTTAATCACTGTCAGAGTGCGGGCCGTGAAGCCCACACTCTGATTGACCTCCGTAGGAACAGGGACGGGACAGACAGGCAGGC
>JBBPDC010084980.1:0-10188 GCA_037974485.1 Hemigrammopetersius urotaenia
TGGTTTGTGTTTATCCCTAATCATTGTCACTATGTAAGTCCTGTTTCAGTTCATCCCAGTTGTCTGTCCATCGTCTTCGAGAGCATCTTGTAGAGCCTCTGTTTAGAGCACCTCCAGTTAAATGTACGTTCAGCTGAGTCAGAGCTCTGTAGAGAGTGTAAACATATCACGGCATGGAATCCTGGTCTGACTGCTCCCTGCTTCTACGTAGCTCTGGGTCTGGGCTTTGTGGCCCGGCCCATGACACATTATTGTAACAAGATAAACGATAACACTGACATTGCTGTGTGTGAGGATTTGTGTGCTGTACCTGCAGTAGTGCAAAATGGCTTATAAAAGTGGCTTAGTATTAATGCACTAAGAATGAAAAAAATGCTGTCACTGGCAGAGTGACGGACGGCCCAATGCCCCACTCAGGCTCTCTCTCTAACACACATTTTAAAGGTCACCCGTTTCTCTCTTGTCCCATTTGTTATCTTGACCATGTTCTAAATAATGAATACTCTGATCAAACTGATCGAAAATCCAAATACAAGCGCACAACTACGGATATTAAAGGATGTTTTGACGTAGGAACCATTTCAGAAATCTGCATGAACTATGATGAGAAGCAGCGCCAAAAAATAGGTGGAATAAAAATAATCATACTTAAGAAGAACAGTAGTGAGATTGCTTCAGCAATCAATAATACACCTAGTGTGTTCGATAACACTCCTATCAAATATGCAAGAATGCAAAAAAAACTCACAAATCAAGTTGTAATTCACACATTTATCAAATACTAATTCACATAAGCACCTGCGTTGTGCTGGTGCCTTGCCCAGGGTGAGTCCCTGCTTAGTGCCCATTGACCCTGGGATTGGCTCTGAATACCCGTGACCCTAAGGAGGATTAAGCGGTTACAGAAAGTGAGAAAATAATAATTACTAAAATCACACAAGTATTCAAAGATAAGTATCAGATGTTAGGACAGGTCTTAAAAGCAGCACAAACCACTTCCTCTTTAGTCGCCCACATTCTGCTTTATCTCTTTTTATCTTTCTCCCATACACACACACACACACACACTAATAGATCAGTGAAGCTTCTCAGTGTCTCCATTTCATCCACTGATCGTTTGAGGAAACATTTCATGTCCACTGGTAGGATCACTCTCTCTCTCTCCCTCTCTCTCTCTCTCTCTCTCGCCCTCCCTCTCTCTCTCTCCCTCCCTCCCTCTCTCTCTCTCCCTCTCTCTCTGTCAACCACCATGCATTCACTCAAAAACTCAAACTAAATAGAGTGAAGTTTAAGATTAGGTTTTACTTTTGAATTCATTTAAAAGATGTATTGTGTATAGTGAGTATATGGTGAGTGTATGGAGACAGTATGGAGACTGTATGGTGGGTGTATGGTGGGTGTATGGCGAGTGTATGGAGAATGTACGGAGAACATATGGTGAGTAAGTAGTGATTGTATGGTGAGTATAACTGTACATTTTCACAGCTACTGCCTCCTAATAATAATACTTCATTTGAATACAATGCTATCCTGATATCTGCACTTATGAATCCGTCCACCTGGACTTTTGGGCAATTTTGTGGATAAACTACATATCTATCTCTTTCCTTGATTACTGCAATGCCCTCCTAAGGGGTCTTCAGTCAGTGCAGCAGCTCTGCTGGTCTTCAAACAACCCAAAAGGTTGCATGTCACAAAGGTTGCATGTGACACCTGGGTCAGCAACCAGCTACCTTAATCCTATACTTCAGGTTTATGTTCAAAGGTGTGACCGGAACATCATCTACTGGTCTACAGGACCAGTCTGCGTTCACTCTTTGCAAAATTCTGAAAGAAATGTATTCATGTGAAGAATCTCTGTGAAGTTTTTCTCATGTGCCAGAATGACTAAATTTCTCTTCCTTGAATATTCTGTCGTTTACAGATTTTTTTTCTTAGAACCTAACCACAATTGTTTATGCAAACAACTGCAAATTTGTGAAAACTGCAAATATCCTCCGCTTTTTTTTGCTTTTCTCTTGGCAGTATAATTGGGATTTTACATTCTAACACTGCAGGAGACAGCGGTTCAGTGTACACTGTATAGTATGTATATGGGTTTTAATTTTTTTTAGGTTTTGGGGCATATTTATGGTTTACACTATAGGCATTTTTCCCACATCACACCATTTGCGGGTGCACTTGGAATGTAACCCCTGTAAACTTCGGAGGTTGACTGTACACTATTGTTCACAGAGTAAAGTGAGAGTTCGGTGCACCGTGCTCCATGTTGGTAACAGCAGAGCTGGGCTACCAAACAGAAAATGAAATAAAAATGGAACTTATGGGGTGTTTTAATTAAACACAGTCAACAGGTTCAAGATGTTCAGCAAAATGCATGGCGAAGTGAACTGTGTGAGCAGCAGCATTGTGCCTATCTAATGGAGGAGGCACTGAGGGATACGCCCTTCTCATACGGGACGGATGGAAAGTTTTTTTCTCATGAGTTTTCAATGGACAGGCAGAGCATTTCGCAGGGTGGACACAGCTTGTCTCTGCCACTCCAGTGGTCATGCCTCCGCCTCTACTTGGTCCCTTGGTTCCAAGGAACATCATCTGGCCTTGCCATACGTACACAAAAAGCAAACCCAGAATGAGCTGCCTAAGACTACCAGAGTAGCAGAATCCCTCTCTAGCTTTGAAAACCTCCTGAAGACTCATCTGATCAAAGGGCATCTCATATCCTAATGCATCTAATCTATCTTCAGAATCAGAAAACTTTATTGATCCCAGAGGAAACAGCTTGAATTGCTTGTACTAATCTTACATAAAAATGCACTCCCTTCTGGTTCTCACTGTCCTGAAACGTGAGTGTTTCCTCATATTGTAAGTTGTTTTGGATAAAATATATCTGCCATATTAATGTAATGTAATGTGTATGGTGAGTGTGCAGTAATGACACCAAAGCTGAAACTGAGAAAAATGGCTTTCAAATTTTAGTATTCGTATGGATTTTGTAGTAATTTTGACACCATCATTTCTCTGAAACGGGACAACTTTGAACCAGGATATTTTCTCACAAGACAAAGGAGATGTCCTAAACCCCATTTGTAGTCTAAAGTTAATTTTGACCAATTTTGGCTTTGTAGGGCAGTATTGTGATTGTATGTTGAGGATTTGGCGATTGTGTGGTGAGTGTATGGTGAGTGCATTGTGAATGAATGTGTGTAATTTAGTCGTACATTGCATGTATGGTGAATTTATAGTGATTGTATGGTGAGAGTGATTCACGTAGAAAACACACATTTCATCACTCAGTCTCTTTATCATCACTCATATGTTGTGTTGTTTGGGGGGTGTTTGACATAGAACAGCATGTGGGGTTTCCCAATGAAGTCATCTCAGCTCCTCCCCTGAAGTCACAGAGTCACGGTGTCTTATGTTGGCACCAATGTTTTGTTTCAGATCAGTTCAGATGGAGGAGCTGCGCCGCTGCATGTGAGTAAAATGCACGCACACACACATATGCACGCACACATACACAGAATTTCATGCTACATACCTCACAAACTGATTATATTGCAACAAATGATTGGGTAAGCACTTGTGTGTGTGCATTAATCTGTGACAAAGTTTTTACTATTTCTCTCTCTTTCTCTCTCTGTCTCTCTATGTATCTCATATCTCTATGTATCTCATATCTCTCTATGTATCTCATATTTCTCTATGTATCTCAGTATGTCTGTCTAGTTCTCTTTCTATGTCCTTGTCTCTCTGTGTGTTTTTAAGCATTTTACACTTTGTACAAATATGGGGAACTGATAAATTTCCACCACACACACAACCACACGAACAGGGAGATCCCTGAACAGCAGCTACAGTGTCTGTGTGTATGTGCTTTTAGTGTAAACACTTTTCTCCTTCTGCTCCAAGTTTTTCCTTCTCTGTCTCTCTCTTTGAGTTGATCCTTCTTTAGAGTTTAGAGTTTAAAGGGCACATATTATGCAGTACTCACCTTTTAAAAAAACAATTTATAATAGGTCTATAGGCTACAAAACATGTTCATGAAGTTCTTTTCACAAAATCACTCACATAAAGAGATC
Organism: Hemigrammopetersius urotaenia; assembly: GCA_037974485.1. Lineage (NCBI taxonomy): Eukaryota > Metazoa > Chordata > Actinopteri > Characiformes > Alestidae > Hemigrammopetersius > Hemigrammopetersius urotaenia. The sequence continues at coordinate 4,083 of JBBPDC010084980.1, forward strand.
TCACCAGCTTTATTCTTCACAGTTTTGGTCCCTTTCAAAACGAGTCGTTCTAGGGTTCTGTCACTTTTATGCAGATAAGCTGTTGCTGGCCACGCCCCACCCATCCCATGCTTACGAAATGAAACGAACAAGCTAGTTCATACTTAACTGCGATAGAAACACAAAAGTCATTATCTGAAAGTACTTACATCTCACTCATGTGCAGACTTGTCATGGAAAGTAGGTACAGATACCCCATGATGCTGATTGTTGCTGGAACATGGCCATCAAAAATGAAATGGAGCCAAGCAGTTCTTCGGTTTTCTTTGTCTGGGAGAATGTGTCGGGATTTGCCTGTAGCCATAGCGCTCAGCTTATCCTTTAAACTAGCAGACAAATTGGTGCATCTTCAACAAATCTAGTGGGTGGCAAATGAGGGGCTGTTCTATGCAAATTGGCCCAGTATTACATCACACTGGGCCCTCCGTCCAAATGGCTCATTTTTAAAGGGCCTGAAAGTGTGAAGAATAAAGCTGGTGAGATCTCTTTATGTGAGAGTGATTTTTTGCAAAGAACTCCATGAACATGTTTTGTACAGCCCATAGACCTATTATAACTAAAGTGAGTTTTGCATAATATGTCCCCTTTAAAGGGTGAATGATGATGTGAGTTTAAGGGGAAAGGAAAGGGGATGTCTTTGCATCAGTGTTTCCAAACCTCCAAGCAGTGAAAACTATTTTAACTGTTTTCCACACTTCTGAATAAATGTAATTTGCTCATGCAAATTGTCTTCTTTTGCTTTTATGTGACTTAGGTTAATTCTACTCCTCTGCCACACACTGCAGAGGACCATCTGTGGTAAGAATGACTCTTTGTGGCTTTTTGCTTAGTTCCTGTTAGTTACCATTTTAGCTTTTGGTACTAACATATTTTACATTCATCAAACATTCTGGAAATGTTTAAAATGTGTTTAAATGTGTTTTAGATATAGTATAATATACATGACAAAAAATAAAATTACCCCTAAATATGCACTTATGCTCAAAGCAGCTGGTGGCCTGGTGATTAGAAAGTTTCAAATCCCAGGACTTTCAGTGACAACACTAAGATGCCCTTGAGCAAGGTACCGTCTCCACAAACTGCTCCCCAGGTGCTGAGTTCCTGGCTGCCTACTGCTTCACTTAGCGAATGGGTTAAACAGAGAATATTTCAAATTTTTCACGGTGTGCTGTGCTGTGGTGTGTTCACAAGTGGCTATAAGAGCCACTTTACTTAAAGTACCTCTTTTTATAATAGGTCTATGGCAGAGGTCAGGAATACATTGATTGCCTCTCCAAGTAGCTCGCCGAAGGGTTAACAAATCTACATACATTTGAAAACTTGACCATTGAAATTTGATTTGAAATTTGAAATTTGATTAGTTACTCTGAAAACCAACTTGCATGCATTTCCAATAATATCCGCCCCTTCTTACACTAAATAATTATTTGCCCATTAGTTGACAAACAAACAGTTGCGCTGCTGTCAAGCTTGATGAGTCAGGTGTGATGATGCAGATTTAGATTCAGATGATGTAAACAACCATGACTGCAACAGGTAGCCATACCAATAAGAGGCTGAAAACATATTTTCATGAAGAGTCGGAAACAAATGTAAATGACTAGTGTGCATGAATGATCTTCAGTGCAAGCGCTTCAAAGACAACAGACCCTATTCACCAAAGAAGGTCAGTTCAGCAACAGTGGCTTCATTTAACGTGGTGCACATCTTAACGAAGCACAAAAGCCCTTCACTGATAGCGGGATTGTAAAGCAGGCTATGACTGCGGCGGCTGAAACATTATTCAGGGACCCTAAAAGTAAGGCAGAAAGTTTGACTGCTATTGCCAATGTATGACTTGGTACGAATACTGTGGCAAGAAGAGTGTCTGCACTGTCTGCAGTAAACAGAATTGGACATGAACAGGTGCAAATGGTTTTCAACTTCAATGATACAGCCCAGCTTGCTGTGTTCATTCGGCTGGTGTTTGATTACTTTTCCACCAAAGAAAGGTTTTTGATCTTACTTCCACTGAAAACCACAACCAAGGCGAGTTGATATTTCTAACACAGTGAAATACTACTTTGTAGAAAAAAAAATCCCTGTTGAAAAACTGGTGTCTGTGACAACTGACGGAGCACCTGCTATGTCGGGTCGTCACTCAGGATTTATTGTGCACTGCAAAGCGGACCCGGACTTTCCCAAGTTTCTGAGCTATCATTGCATCATTAATCAACAGGCTATATGTGTAAAAGTTAAGGGATTTGACCATGTCATGGCACCTGCTGTTAAGATCATCAAATCCATTTGAGCAACACTACGGGGATCTCCTCCTCCACAGTCAGGGTCAGATACTACAGCGCTTTCTTTCCTTGCTGGGTGAAATCAAGGCTTTTATGGAAACAAGGGAGGAGGATACCAGCCTATTATCTGATGCAGAGTGGTTACTTGATCTTGCTTTTCTGACAGATGTAACTGAAAATTAACCACCTGAACCCACAGTTGCAAGGTAAAGATAAAAAAAAAATACCTGACATGATCAGCGCTGTTAAGACATTCAGTGCAAAGCTGTTATTGTACATTCAGCAAGTGAAAAACAAAATGTTTCAGCACTTCCTCTCTGTCGCAATGATGTGAGAAAGTCACATTGGTGCAGTCAGCGTTTTAAATGTTTCCAAGTACTGTGACCTCTTGTCAAGGCTTGACCAGGAGGTTGCAGACAGATTCAGTGACTTTGAGAAATTTGAGCCCTGTGTGACATTTATGGCCAACCCCTTCATGGATGTGGACATAAGTGAGATTTCAGGACAGATGGCTGAACTTTTCTTTGTTGATCATGTAGGAATGGAAATTGAGGTTATAAAATTTCAAATAATGTGCAACTTAAGTCTCAACTGCATTCTCAGAATTTTTGGAACTTAGTAGAGCCAGGTAACTATAAGAATCTTCACCAAGCAGCTCTGAAAATGTCTGCTTTGTTTGGGTCTACATTAGAGGTGTGAACCTTCACTGGTCTCACAGTTTGATTCAATTATGATTATAATGTCAACGATTCGTTTCTATTCGATATCTCGATGCATCGCGATGCACCCCATCATTTTCTATATTACTTCACATCAGGGCCGGATTGTAGACAGGCATGTATGAAGGGGCAGCCACAGTCACAACCGGGATCACTTTTCAGCTAGGTTTTTAAAGCCACCCCTCGAAACACTTTTCATGGGGGTTAAGTTCCAAGAGCACCCACATATAGTGAAAAAACGTGTTGTTGTGTTTTGCCAAAAAAGGCCAAAAATGCCTATATATTTAAATTCATGTTAAACTCAGTTCAATACATCACCCTTATAGAAAAGCAGTGTGCAGCGAGTGAATACAAACACTTGTACACAACAGAAACGTAAAAATAACTCTCTCTACCCACATGTTTAGACAGGGCACAGCTTACTAATACTAAATAAACTGAGATAACTGTTGAACATGGGGGGTTTAAAACGCTAAAATATGAGGACTAGACACGGAGCAGGCATGCTACATGCTGCAGTAGGCTTCTTCTTCTTCTTCTTTTAATGGCGGTTGACAACACTGCTGGACTGGTGGCGGTAACAGAAAATTACGCGTTAGACTGAATCTATGAAATGCCAATCGACGTAAAACTGAGGGGGTACTGTAATCGATTATGTTCTGCCACTGCAACAATGCAGAATCATCCACATCTGCATCGCGATGCATCGATTGTATGATTAATTTCAATACCCTTAGCCTACATACCTCTGTGAGTCAGCCTTTTCTCACATGAAAGCTCATAACAAGACTGACAGATGAACATTTAAATGACTCCATAAGAGTGAACCCAAATGGCCACCTTGTTGACTCCATGCAGTGACAACTGGACATGTGAATACTCTTGTGAAGTATTACAGTGACATGTGGACAGATGACAAGTGAATAACTAATAATATCTGTGTATTTGTAATTGCATTGTTTTATTTTGACAGCATTCAAACTTCAGTTAATAATGTGAGATACACTAGAAAGAAATGAATGCAGAAATACAAAATGCAGATGCAAGTGAACCAAATATTTTTTATGTTGTTTTAACACAAAATGTTCATGGACACCAACAATTAGTTAATGTTCAGGCAAATCCAATTCAGTTTGTTTGGGTTAAAATAAGCTATGAGAACAAATGTTACAAAAATGAGTATGTTTTCATTTTGTAAAAGTAGCTCTCAGAGGTAAAAAGGTTGGAGAACCCTGATCTATGGGCTACACAAAACATGTTCATGAAGTTCTTTGTACAAAATCACTCTCATATAAAGAGATCACACCAGCGCCCTTTAAAATGAGCCATTCTGTCACTTTTAGGCAAATAAACTGTTGCTGGCCACGCCCCCCATTCCATGTTTGCCCTATATGTTCGAACCCAAGTTGTACCCAGAGCAAGATGAACACAACACTTCATCCGTGACTTGTCTTTGCCTGTAGCCACAGCATCTTTATGCGTGCTCGTAAAACCAGCAGACAAAAATGGCGAATCTTCAACTAACCTAGTGGGTGGGTGCTCGACAGGATAAGGGTTCTTGATGTCAGGATAAGGGAGCTCATGGATAAACGGCTCATGGAATAATATGATTTATAACACCAAAATCTTTCAGCTGACTCTGAAAATGGATAGATGTGTTTATAGGAGCAGTGGAGATCTAAATGGAAATACAAAAGGATGCAAAAAGTGAGCTTTGCATAATGTGTTCCCTTTAATGTTCAAATTATAACAGTGTAAACATGTGTTTATTGCCCAGATTATAGGTGCAAACGTATGTTTTCTGTTGAAATTTTAGGAGTGTATAACTGTGTAAGTGTGTTTATTGTTCAGATTATAACTGTGTAAACATATGTTTACTGTTCAGATTCTAATATTGTAAACATGTCATTACTGTTGATGTTATAACGAACACATTCACTGTTTAGATTATAATAGTGTAAACAGATTTACTGTTCAGATAACAGTGTAAACGTGTTTACTACTCAGATTATAGCAGTGTAAACACATATTGTCAAGAGTGATAATTGGTCAGTACCCGTGTGTGGTTGGGGATGTCCAGTATGGGAGTTACAGAGATGATAATGCATGCATGTTTATGTGTCTCACTTTTACTTCCTCTCTGCTTCATTGGAAGTTTCTGGAAATTAGCCTACTGGATCCGTACCTATGTTACGCTCCATAACACACACTGCTATTATCACAGTGTCTCTCTGTCCTTATGCTGGACTATCACTTCAGTGCGTTCATCCCTCTCGGGTTCAGGCAAGTCAGCATATGCAAACTGCATCTTCTCTGACTGTGCCCTCTAAAATCAGTGACATATCTAGAACTGACTGACACATGTGTACACTACAGCTCTACAATCAGTGACATATCTAGATTACTCTTCCAAATAATGTTGCTGGTTAATTGAAGGTGTAAGGTCTTCAGTCTAGCTTGTGAATGGGAGAACTCACTTTTAACCATCTGCCTGGATAAAACAGAGAGGAACATCCTGACTGGACAGTTTTCTGTGTTTAACCCTTTCGCTTTTGTTTCTGTTCAGTTGATGAAACTTTGGTGCTGGATGTTAGAGGCACTGTGGGTGGGACCGTGTGGCTGACCTGCAAGACAAATGACCAGAAGCCAATCAAAGGGATTTACTTACAAAAGAAAAATCTCTCAGGAGGAGGCGATTTATTTGTAAATGGGTTTCACCCCCAGCAGCTGACTGTTCCTAAGGAGTACAGGAACAGAACCAGCTTCAACAAATTAAACAGGACCTTGGAGATGAGGAACCTGTCAACATCTGATGAGGGAGTGTACAAGTGTATTATTTTCGATTACAAAAACATCGTCATCGATGGGACTGTATTCCACCTGACAGTTACAGGTACATCACTCATTTAATGCCTCCCCCCACACGCAGTACTCATTCAAACATACACACACAAACACACACATCACTCATTTAAATACCCACACACAAACACACACACACACACACACACACACACACACACACACACACACACACACACACCCCCCCCCCACACACACACACAC
>JBBPDC010084991.1:0-10187 GCA_037974485.1 Hemigrammopetersius urotaenia
AAGAAAAATACCGCAAATTTGCAGAAACTGGAGAGACGCTGAGCCTCGCGATGTGTACGCGCCGCCATCTTGGTCTTCAAAAACATTTAGACATCCCACTCTCATTTCTGTTTTGTGAATGTCTCGGCCATCGAGCCAGGGTTTATTTTCATGTTCATGTTTTGCTTTAATAAAGAAAGCACAGAAATGGATGCCTGCCTGCCTGCCTGTCTTCCATGGGGTAAATCACGCAGCGGGTTAACTCCCACAGCCGTGACAATAACAGAATAATTAAAAGTGATCCAGTTAGTTTGTGGATTTTTGATAGGTCATACCACCAGTTGTTAAAGACTACTACATATTGGTAAACATGTTTACATGATGCTGAGTGTTTAGGTGTTTCCAGTATATTGCCATTAAATAAAAAAAAAAATCAATATAATGGATTTAATACTTCTATTAATATTATTAAATAAATATAAGCAGTTAAGCCACTCTGTTAGGTTGCGGCCAGGCAGTTTTTTGTTAGAGACTTTTTTGAATATTGAATATTTTGAACTGGTTGTGTGTTTGTGTTTTCTGTCACGTTGTCAGCTGTCCTGTGTTTCAGTAGTAATTATGCTAAATGATTGGTTTATGTTCTGTGTAGGTTTCGAAGTTAAGTTCCTAGAGTTGTATATTGAGTTGCTGGTTATCCCTCACACTACCCATGCCTTGTGTGTCTTAGCTATGCTTTCTGTTTAATGGTCCTCGTGCTTATTTATGTTCTGTTGTGTAGAGTCCGTGTTTTTGTAAATAAAAATCCGCCCAATTGAACCTGCGTCTTGCGTCTCACCTCACTACCTTTCAGCCACAGATGTGACACACTCTTTGCATTTAGAACAGATTTGTTCTTTATTAGAACTGTCAAAAAGTACCTTAATCTGTCAAGCAGGACCATTCATCCATAAAAAAGTTGGATATCCATAAAAACAAGGTAGATATTTACTTCACACTTTGCTTTCCATAACGTCTCATTAGGCCTCAGTGCATCATTGATCATTGGAAATCATTGGAAATCAATGCATATTCTCTCATATCTTTCACTTGTAGTTCAATGAAATGAGCAGATAGTAAACTTTTAATCAATGCCACGTGTTCTTAAACAGTAAATTCAGATTTTCTGCAAATACAAAACACACTTTTAATGTTTGCCGCTGTTTGACGTCGAAACAAATCAAAAAGGAAAAAATTACTTGATTTTTTTATGTAACATATTAATTATGTAACTATGTATTGCCTTTAAATTTATTAACAAAATAATTCTGTCATGGTCGCTGTGGATAAATGGACAAATATATAGTTGTAGTGCAAACACAAAGTCTTTAATTATAACTCTTGCTACGAAAAACTCCCCAAAACACAAGAGAACCTTCTCTCCTGTTTTCTCTCTATCGACAAAGCACTCCCGATGTCCTTTACATCCCACAGTTGCTCGTTCCACTTTTAGGTGATTCACAGTGTAAGTTAGTTTCCAGTCTGCAGAGGTGAAAGGAGAGAGTAAAAGAAGCAGGAAAAGCACAGACACACACTTTGGTTCTCTGGCTTCAGGAGTGATTTGTTTTCTTCTTCTCAGAATCCGACTGTCCCGGCAATCATTAAGGACCAGATCCTGGGTGAACCTGCACTGATTCCGTGGTACAGCTGGCTTTTAAAAGACTCCTAAAAGACTCACTCCCACCTAGTACTCGGGCAATGGAGAACATTTATATTATTTGTAAGATTTATAAACTTTTAAAAGGTTCTTCACACTGACACTGTTTGTATAAAAAACGTTTAGAGAACTAAAGTAGTTCTTCTATGGCATCAATCCAAAGAGCCCCTTTTCGCAACTAGATTTTTAATGATGTTGTATAGCTATTTATTTATTTGTTTGTTCCATGATCCATGACCCAAATAAAACATGAACCACCGGTAGTCCCGTGGATGTCCTGACTATTAATAAAGGGGTACAGGGGCAAAGAAATGATATAGAGAAACAGATGAACAATTGGTAATTGTATACTACAAAGTGCACCTATATGTTCAATGGGGCAGATAAAATGGACAGTGAGTGTAGATGTAAAGTATGTGTATCTTATGTAGTGGCTCATCTGTTTGTAATTCTTATAAAGACACATGAAACCGCCTGGTGTAAATGAAATCTTATTGTTCTGTAACGACATAAACAAACATAATATTAAAATGATTTTTGGAAATTCTCAGATCAGATTTACCTTCATAGAACTGCCACTGAGCTATGAATGAGCCTTGAAAATTACACCACCACCTTGCAGTTGATCAGGATAGTGTGTGTCTTTGAGTGTGTCTATCAGTCTAGCAATTCTGTCCAATTCACTGCCACCATAATGTTAGCCTTTGTTTGACAGAGGAGAGAACGTTTAGAAATGACTGCAGATGGCTGAGAAGCTTGTGTCATGATTTAAAAAAATTTTCAAAAACAATTGCCACAACAAATCTTTGATCTAGATTTCAAAAAAGGACTGCGAGTGTTTTGCCTCAGCTTAGCACGGGAAGTCTTAGTGATCAAAGGCAGTCAGTATGGACTAAACATTAAATGGAATTAACTTTAAATGAATAAGCAGAAATCATTTAGTAGCAGTGATGTTTAAAAGAGAGACAGAGAGGAGTGAGCTGCGCCAGTGAAGCTTTGAGGTCACACTATGAAGATCATTTTAATGCAATACACAACAAAGCCCTTCTTCACAAACACAATTAAACACACACACACACACACACACACACACAGCTGGCACAACCCTTGGTTGTCTCTGACAGCACTGCCCTGGCAACCGATGGGCATGTCGCCAAGCCAGTGAAGTTGCCATGCAGTTGAGTTCCCATAGCAACCGTGTATTTGCTGGGCTTTGAATAAGGTATGGACAGAGACAACTAGGGGCAGACAACCAGGGGCAGACAACCAGGGGGAGAACACCAGGGGGAGTCATCCATGGGCAGACAACCAGGGGGAGACAACCAGGGACAGACAACCAGGGGGAGAATACCAGGGGGAGTCAACCATGGGCAGACAACCAGGGGGAGACAACCAGAGGGAGACAACCAGAGGGAGACAATCAGGGGCAGACAACCAGGGGGAAACAACCAGAGGGAGACAGTCAGGGGCAGACAACAAGGGGGAGACAACCAGGGGCAGACAACCAGGGGGAGAAAAAAGGAGGACTAGAGATATGGATTCTTTGGAAAGGTGATTGTGGCGAAAAAAGGTTTTAAAAGCCAGAGAACCCAAACTGAGCTGCCCATCTCAAATCTTACAGCCACAATGGACTTTCCAAACAATTTGGACTCCTCTCTACACAGCACTATATATTACTAATGTATCATACACATAATTCACTATTGGCAATTACATAATCCATGTACATTTCTAACAGACTTCATCTTTTAGAATTTAGAATTTGAGAATGTTAGACTTTTTATTTTTCAACTGCAAGAGAACTATGCTTTCTATTAAATGCTTAAATGTATAAATATTTTATTATTATATTTTTTGAGTTGGGGCTTAAATAAAGGAAAATATGCAATGATTGGCACACATTATGTGAATAAGACCTTTTTATAATGTAGATTAAGACAATTATGTGGGCCACACAACCCTTCCTTGCACGCTGACTTACACACTTGAGCATAACCTCAGAAAACTGGTTTTCAGTGACAGTTAAAGCAAAATATGTTTCTAATGCCAAGTATGTAAATTAAACACTCTTAGCAATTTTAGCTTGTGTTTAAAATAGTCTCCAAATTTGTAACTTTAGTGTCTTAGTAGTATTCTTTCTATCTGTCCATTCATCATACCTTTTTCAGAAAATATAGAAATGTGTTGTTAGGTTGAGCAGGAATGTACTATTTTCCAGCAGTCTTATCCAAATATGCAATAATTACCAAGCAATAAAGTATGTGGGCAGACCTAGAATAGATCACTTAGTCTTATTGCATTAAGTCTTTAAGAGCTATTTTATGGCGCACAAAAACTGCTAGCTAATCTCTGTTTTGTGATTATTTGAATGAAGTACCAGTGTGACCCTCAGGAGCCCAAATTCTGTCTGCTAAATGCCATAAATGTAAATTCCTTTTGATATCCATAAAGTGTTGCCCGTCGTTCTTTGTATTCGATCAGCTTAGGGATGGTGAGAAGAAAATGACCTTGCAGTTTAGACTCCAGACAGGCTAACCATTCTGGCACCACACACACACAATAAAGTTGGCAGAAAGCTGGCACTGGCACAACCATGCCGCATTTGTGCGTGATTGGACTGTGAATCTGAGAGAGATAGGAGTACAGAGAGAGAGAGAAAAAGAGACAGAGAGAGAGAGAGAGTGCAAGACACTGATAGAGAAAAGGGTGGAGAAGAGTCTGAAGGAAAAAGGTAAAAGTGGTGAATAAAATAATGCAAAATCGCAATTCAATAACAAACACAAACAGGAGTATGTGTACAATCTCCACAAATACAATGACAATACATTTTGAAATTGATATGGCTAATTTAAGGATTAAACACAAATGTTGTTAAAACTTTATTAAGAGATGTTTTGTAGATGCTCCATTTGTGTTATATTTCTTACATAATGTGTAAGGAGTCACCACTCCCATTCTTGTCTTTGATAGCAAGATTCTTATCCATGCCATAACATTCTGTGGTGTTACATTAGCCCATCTCTCCTGATCCTGTCCACATTCAAATGAATTCACACAAAGGACGACATGCCAACCTGAGTGACCAATATGTGAGTCACAGGAGAGAAATTGAAGGACACCTAAGGAAAAGTAAGCTCTCAAGATTGGACAGAAAGGAACATACTCTAAACTTCACAAATATGTCTTAGAAGGTGTTTCATGAGATGCTCAAGGACCATAATGGAATTCTCCATTATCTTGTTACATAAAATCATATAATCAAGGCTGACTGTTAAAGAAATAAAAAGTTTTGGATTCAAAAGATGGGTCATTGAAGGCCAAGTAGTTTTTCAACCATTGTGCTCATATGAGTGACCTTGCCAATTGTGTCTCATAAATATCCAGGCTTTAAACTTATATGGCTAGATTTGTGGAATGTTCCAGCCTAATAACACAGTCCTTCTCATTTTTTTGTACAAGTTTGGCCTTGTACGTCCCACACTGAAGGCTGACAAGGTTATTGGTTCACATCATAGGTGTACAATTACAGACTGTTTCCTCCAAGGGCTTTTGTTTTTTGGTTATTTTGTGATGCAGTTTCTCACAGTTCTTTTAAACCCCTCTCTCTTATACAGCATTTATTAATCCACACTAACCTCTCTTGTACTGAAATATTTACTTCATATACACTGAATACAAGACTATTATTGCAGTGGGGGGTAAAATGTGGTTTATGTTTCTCTACATAGCAAGCATTCATTATTGCACGTAACTGTAAGTGGAATCGTTTGCTAGATCTGATGTCAAGTGCATTGAGGGGGATAAAAGCATGCCTGTGTTAGAACAAAGAAAGGCATCTGCACATGAGTATCTGTGGTACTGAAGTAGGGCAGATGCCTCAGTAGACACTGTGTGCCTTATGTTTTGAAAACACACACACACACACACACACACACACACACACACACACACACACACACACACACACACACACACATGTATTTTATACAATACCAGGGACCCTGTCCTTTTTATGAACATTAATGTGAGTACTTATATCTAAGCCTAATCTTAATCATAACTACAATAAAAAAGACAAAATTGAGTCCTTTTGCTCTTTTACTTTTCAAAATACTAGACACAGAGCTTCTGTAAATGAGCAAATATTGCAGTAAAAAAAACAGTAAAAGGTCTTCTGCTCCTCACATGGTAGGCGCAATAAATCCACTGTTGCCCTGAAAATATGCAGAACCATTTTCATGGATCAGTGTAAATATATAGTTTTAGGTTCATGGCTGAACTCTAGTGGACGTATGTTCTTACTTCTGAATACACTATAGACTTTGATCTCTATGACGGTGGGATTGGGATTTCTTATTATATTCGACCACAAGAGGGAGACAGCACTCTGAAATGCTACATAACGCCTTTGGAATGGCTCAACAGAAATGTAACTAGTCATGCTATGGAAGTCTTTATTTCTTTTTCAAGAGCAACACACAGTTGAAGTGATATGTCTGGCACTTTTGTTAACATGTCAAACATAATAAAACCAATTTGAACTTTGTCTGGTGAACTTTGAAAAATATGCCTTAGAAGAACCAATTTTATTTTTCAAAAGGAACGTTTCTATTAACAGATTAGCAAAATAAGAAACTGACTCTTTTATGGAGCTAGGCAGCACTGTTTTTGGAGGTAGTAATGAGGAAGATCTTTGGTGGTTTGTGTAGTGTAGTGGCTAACATAAGCACCCCTTGGTAGACTTTGGGTTCCATTCTTTGTATAGGCAAGCATACCGCATTACACCAGTAAGGTCTGTGGGGCAGACTACAGGATTTCTTCACATGTGTGACCAAACTGTCACAAACTAATAAAACTGTGTTTTGCTTTGGATAAGAGTATTCACCAAATGGAAAGATGAAAAATGTACAATTAAATCTGTTACAACAGCAAAACTAAGTGAAACTGCCCAGTGCTGTATAGGATAATCTGCTTGATTATCTTTGTTCAGTGAATAATCCATTTTCATGCTTTTAGGCTTTTTGCGGCAGTCAAGGTCTTGAAAGAATTTTCTTTTTTTTATGGCATGCTTTTTTATATTTCATTGTTGTTGAAACACTTGGAAAATTCATCATAATTATGGTTTTGATTATTTATTATTATTTCAGTTATCTGTTCTATCCATGGGCTAATGGCAGACTTGATGTCCACTGGACAATGTTAACAGACACCCGCCCATCTTTCTATCCTAATGTGTCTACTTTACCATCCACGTATATCTCAAAATTTTTAATGGTTGTCCCCAGACGTTCTTGTGATGAGATCACATCTAGCCCTGGACTACTAGAAGGTTCTGAATGTAAGTCAGTTATTCATATATGGTGAATCAAAAGAATCGTATGTCTTAATAAAAACAACCATGGCCAGATTGTCCAAGAACTGGCCTATTTTGTGCACTGCGGGCTGAGGTAGTTGGTTGTATGGTTTTGCATCATAATCAGCTTGGAGTTAACTGTACAACCTTCTAGCTTTCCCTGCGGTGACACCACCTCGACCAGCCCCAAACCCGGAGAGAGCTGTGAGGAACATATATCAGCTTAGCTTCTCAAAGCAGAACCATTCTCAAGAGCTGTGTGAAGCTTGCCTTAATAAAGCACAGATCTCGTACACCATACAAAACCATCCACACCCCAGTCTATCTGACATTTCCTCTGAAAACAAGGGGAGTTGGTCACACTTTGCAACAACAACAGATTATACATTTATAGAAAGACATCCCACTTGGAACATTGCTGCAGAGATTTTAAGTCAGGGAGTGATGTTAGCCAATTATCTCTGCATCACAAAAAGCATCCCAACCCAAAGGTGTTTTATCACTCTAGCAATCATGTTTCCACTGATTCACAGTACAAAGGCAGGGAGTCACACGTTATCTTGGGCTTGTGAATGTACCTGGGTATTTAATTAATATGAAGATGACATGGTTGAGTGCAACTGTGCATGCAGTGGGTTCAGAAGTTATTACAAGTAGTTTTTTTCCAATGTATTTTAACATGTAATAAAAATGATCAAAATCCTAACACAGTAGTCGGTCCCACACATTTTATATAATAATAAAGACATGCGATAAGACATGCACATTACAGTGATGCACCCATTATTATTTTTATTATTATTATTATTATTATTATTAATATTATTATTATTATTATTGTTATTATTATTATCATCATCATCATCATCATCATCATCATCATCATTATTATTATTATTATTATGCGTCCCCTTGGGTTTAATCTGTTTTTTAAGGAACCCTGCTACGTGTCGGGCCACTGACCGAACCGTGACAAACCCTTTTAAAATGGTTCTATCTATCCCCAAAAAAGAGTTATTAACCCCATAGTCTGTATGTAGGCTTGTGTGTGCTGCATAGCAATTTTAAGGTGGAGAGGGGAGATTTGAGAATTAATGGACATTTCCAATGCACGAACCAATGTAATTTTCGAATGAATGGAGGAATGTAAATGAGCGACTTTAAGCATCTTACTCAGCAAGGTGATCTTGCTTTTTGGCATTCATTTTCTCTTCTTTCTCTTTTATGCTAATTTCACTTTCCATTAGAGAGAACAAGTACTTGGTTGTGGGAGCAGCTGGCAACCTCCCACCCTTCGATAAATGATAAACGACTAATAAGCCCCCCGCCCCCTCCCTCAGACTGTCTAGCCATTCGCAGTCTGCCATGATCCGCAATGCGTTGCCCTGCTCCTGCAAGAGGGAAAAAGAGCATATATCAGCAGTTTGTGCTTGCTATGCTTATTTATATATTTATTTTTATACACACAGATGCAAATTCATTCAGGCACACATTGATGAAAGCACAAGGAATCATTTTAAGGAAGTAGGAAAGGAGAATTTATAGACAGACAAAACCCCCCTCTCTCTTTCTCTCTCTCTTTCACACACACACACACACACACACACACACACACCCACATACAGAGACACAGACACACATACACACACACACACACATAAACACACACACACGTACAAACTCTGCCAAGCTTTCTTCAGCAAAGAGGTATCTTAGTGACTGCAGTGACCTCCAGACACATCAACTCTGCCATTTTCAGCCGCTGTGAGCTGGCTTGTATGTAGCTTTTTATAGAGGTATAGTAGTCTGTTGTGCTTGTCCCGGATTTCCAAAAGTCATTGAGAAAAATAATTTCTCCCATTCTTGCTACTCTAGTGGTTCTCTCACTGTCTGAGCTTTAGTAGCGTGTTGGATGACATTTCCATAAAGATTCTTGAAAGCAAAAGAACCCCCCTTTACATTTCCACCACTGAGCTAATAACACATGCTACAAAAAACTGCCAAATTCCTTTTTTGTTTAATTCATATTAGTAGAGTTAAATCAAAGAAGGAATTTGAATGTCCGGTGGCTAGTGGTGTAATCGCAGAGCATAAACCTGGAGCATAGATCTAGAAATATGTATTATGTGACATAAAAACGGTTCAGTCTTTGGTAGGTTTGGGAATGTTCAATTATAAGAATGCAGTGAGAATATTTCACTGTGTTAGATCAAGTTGTATGTGAGATTCTGATTGAATTCAAACTGCCTTCTGCATAATGGTCTCAGTACACCAAATGGTCCATTTCTTGTCTGATTAGGAACTGGTCAGTGAGTTTGTAAAAATAATAGATTTTCCAGACATTCTGCTGTATTTCTCTTATATGAAACCAACATGTCATGTGAAATGATCTTACTGTGTTGTCAAATAATTATGCTTATTTTATACAACAATCCTTGAAGCAAGTGAAACAGGCAAGATGCTGCATCAAAAAGTATGATTTTTTGATGCAGCTTTTTGCTGTGTACAGTGGAAGCGCAGATTGGATTATACACCTAATAAAGACTTATAAATAACGGTTCTTTGGACCAATGCCAAGGCGGAAAAATTGATTCCAAAAAGGAATCACCACACGAATCTCTCTAAGATGTAAAGATTCAAAACCAATGAATGGTTTTCCTAGAACCGTATATTTCCTGTAACCACCTGGGGGTTCTTTTTTTTTTTTTAGAGTATGTAGGACTGATGGTGGCGGACCCTTTTTATAACCGCAGGTGTGATCCTGAGTGTGCCTCGTTTTCTATGAGATGTCATATCACCCCACCCCCCCTGCTCTCTTTCAAACACACACACACATACACTAGATAAAGAATGGGAGAGAGAAAGGTTTGTGTGTTTAGTCTCACAGTTTCTGTCGAGCATACATGGAGAGCAGAGGAATATGGGAAGGGAAGAGGAAAGACAGACGGAGGAGAAAAGGAAGGGGGAGGGCTGTAGGTAGAGTTGAAGACAACTAAATCAAAGCAGCTCTCTGAGCGTACCTGTTTCATCGGCTGCCTGCTCCACTGCCTAAACGCCCAGAGCACCCGAGATGCAAGTAAGTGCAAGAGAGGGAGAGAAAGAGAGGGAGAGAGAGAGAGAGAGAGAGAGAGAGAGAGAGAGAGAGAGAGAGAGAGAGAGAGA
>JBBPDC010085041.1:0-10186 GCA_037974485.1 Hemigrammopetersius urotaenia
TACGTATATTTATCTGCCACTCCTTAAAGGCCGGGCCGTGAACATAGTTTCTGATATTAAACCGGTCCGTGACGAAAAAAAGGTTTGGGACCACTGCTCTAGCGTACAGTGAGCTTCAGCAAAAACACTGTCTAATGTAAGAAAACCGGTTCAAACCACTGCAGACTCACTCTGACGTTTTAACTTAAACACCGTCAGCTTGTTGACCTTTATCAGCTGGACTATAAACAAGCTGTAAAACAGAGGCAAACACAGCAGGCATAGGCTGGCACTTTTTTACACTACAATGTAATTCAACAGCTCTGAAAGCTCGCAGAAACAAGTGAGCACGAGTTTCTAAACAAACACGGGTGGCTCGTGGGTCAGACTCTGCTGAGCGAGAAGACTGCCCAGGTGTGTATACTTTCACATGCTGGAGTCCGCCACCCTCAAAGCACACAAATCAGAGTGTGGTTTTCAAGAGGGACGAGTGCATCCATGAGCCACTGCAAGAACATGAGTGGAAGTAACAGAAATCAGTAGTAGTAGAAAGTGTAAAGAGTAAAGGGACCATGAAAACTGCTCTGAATATGGTGCCTGATCCCTAGGACATCATTTTACAGTTTGTTTTACAGGCCCTGAGACACAAAGCCAAATGTGGTCAGTTGGATGTCATCAGGTCATCTGTGACAGATTCCGCCTCTTGTCCCGAGAGATGAGGGTGAGCTGATGAAAGGCAATCATTATCCACCCTTAATTGGGATTAGCTTGATGCATCTGATCCCTACAATGCATTTTTTAATCCACTCATAGTGGAGGGGTACATGCAAGTACTTATTTATATTTTAAAAATCGACAAAATGTGCCAACATGTGTAAAGGTTTGTTCAGAATTAAATTGTTAAGATCATTCAGATGGGGTCAGGTGTAAAATATGCCCTTCTTGAAAACTGCCAATATGATGAATAAAAATAAAAATACACTAAATAATGTATTTAGTCACTAAATAAGTTATAAAAGTATACATATGCCAAACTGTGTACGGGTTTTTCACACCTGTATGAAAGGTTTGAGAAAATGAGAAAGTCCTGGAAGTTTTTGATATTTCTACAGAATGAAATGTTTAAGCGTCATTCAGAGTGAGACTGAGGTGAAACACTCCGTTCTTCTTCACAGTGGAGGTGAATGGAACTAGATGTTTGCCTCTAAAGCTTTCTTTGTAAATTATTAAATAAATTGGTTATGGTTGCGCCACCTGAGTTTTTAAAAGCTTTTGGTCCTAAAATTAAACCCATTCATGGAGGAGGGAAATATGCAGGGCGTACGAGTCTCTACCATCTCACGCCTACTCGGAATGTTTACATCTCCACCACTGAAATACTCTGGAACCCCATTAGGCTGTTTATGGGTATACAAGTACATTTGAGCATTGTATAATGCTAATCACCTGATTCTAATTTGTTGTGCCATTATTATTATGTGACTACTTATATCACTAGTGGCACCCCAGAGGTACCGTTGAACAAGGTACTGTTCCCACACTCTGCTCCCCGGGCGCTGTGTTCCTGGCTGCCCACTGCTTCACTTGGTTTAAATACAGAGGAAGAATTTTGTGCTGTTCACACAGTGTGCTGAGGCGTGTTCACAAATAACAGAATGGCCCCTTTACAGGATCACACTACCCCTGTTGTCACCTTCTTGATTTCTTTTTGTATTTGCTAGCTGGTCTGTACACATATAGGCCATTTCAGACCATCACCATCAAATAAAATAAATTTTTTAAATGTTCTTTTATTTCCTATATAAGCTACTGTGGCATTTTCTCTCAGCCTTGCTCCCTTCACTTTTCCTCAATTATGTAAGTGACTGTAATCTGGGAGCAGAACAGGCTGATTCAGTGTGGGTTTTTTTTTTTGTCTCTCAGGAATAAAAATGGGAGATAATGTTGATTGAGGTACAGCTCATGCTGCTGCATCGCAATGAAAAGGCTCCTGCCGCCCAGAGGCTGTTATTTTCCACTGTGACAGTAAATAAGCAGCCCACCTGCCATTAGCACACTTAGCTCAGTTACTGAGCTTTGTTGGCTCAGTAAGGCCTGTTAGCGTGCCGCTAAAACTATCTGGCCTTGTTCAGAGAGGCGGTTGTTTTTTTTCTTCTGTGTATTCTGATCAGTAAAAAAGAGACATGAAGTCTGACTTTTTCCGGTAGTTTACAAGAGACATTTGTAGGCGGTTTGTAGTCTGATTTAAATCAGTTCCCTGGAAATGCAACTCAGTTTGAGCAGTTAGATCAGATTTCCTGTGTCATTTTGGGGTGGCAGTCAGTGACGTCAGACTGTGTGGTTAAAAAATCTGGTGCCCCATCACATATTGCAGCTTAAACACTGAGTAGTTTTACCATCATATTCAATAATAATATTGATAGTAGAGTCTATTAGCCAATTAGTTACTGCTCTCTGTGGCCTCGTGCCTTCATGTTCAAGATCAGTGACAAGTCTGCTCCTGGAGGGTTGGTGTCCAGCACAGTTTGGTGATTTACCTGCCCAGGTGCACCTGGTTCAGCTCACCTATTAATCACCAGATTTAGTGAGTGTGTTTGAGGAGGCAGTAACTGGAGACAACTGGCCATCACATCAAGATCTAAATTCATAAATTGTACCGGTTCCTAATCCATTACTATGGCAACCAGTCGAGTGAGCGTAACCACATCCCACCACAACATGGGAAGTGGTCTCTTGAAATTCAGTCCAACAGATTTAAACAGAAATGTGCTCTGATGTGTGAACAAACCCTTTGCATCTCCTTTAGCTTTGTATCTTGTTTGGTCCAGACCTTCAGACTTTTCAGTGTGGTCTGAACCAAAATATCAGGTATGAGACATGTCTCCGACCAAATTCTGGACCAAAGAGAGACATAGTTTGGTATGTTTGCATTTAAAAAGAGTTTTGCTCCAGGCTAAAGATGGAGTGAGGACGATGGGATGGTTTTGGTACTGTGAGCCATGGGGAAGGATGTTCATTTTGCATCTATTTTCATTTCACAGCTGGGTTTATGTGTTCCAGTGTTTGTGTGTAGCATATGCTGATGTGTTTGAGCACATCACTGCCTTATCTGGGGTAACCCAGAACCACAAGAACAATGGGTTCTGGGGTAACCCAGAACATAGGAACAATAGGAAAGTCACAAATGCAGAACAGAAGTTGGAGGCCACGCTGAGCGGGAACAGTGAAGTGTGCCTCGGTGTGTGTGTGGTTTGCATGGTGAGCTTACACTTGCACAAACCATTTAGGATCGGTCTATTTTTTCTATTTGTGTAATTCAAGTGTCATTGTTTGCTGAGGAAGTACACTCGAGCACAGCATGTGCGCCTGTGTGTGAGTACCAAGCACGCTATTCATATTCGCATGCAGGTTCATAATGTGCTTTACACACTTTGAGTGTAGCTGGCTGTGATTACCATTACATTACTTTCCTGGAATCCATCTGGTTAAATAAAGTGTTCTTACGGTCTTGTGGATGTGCGGCTTCGGTGAGCTCTAAACGGAGCAGAAAGACTTCTCTAATCAGAATTTGGCTCGGCCTCCTGTCATGTGGCCCGGTGTACAAGGCTGATATGATCAGACAAGAGGAGGGCTGCTAGTAAATATTAACTGAGAGTGGCAGCTTTGTAGCAGCTTTGGAAAGAAAGTGAAAGCAATAAGATGGGGCAGAATCTGTGGCTGTGGTTGTTGGAGAGCCGTTTAGGGAGAGAATTTCAATGCTGGAAAGCAAGATCTCACTAATATGACCAGTTCTTTTGTTCAGAGACCATTCCTGCCCACTCTGCTCCTCAGCAGGTCCAAACACACTCCGGAAGTGCCACTTCAGCTGCCGATTGTACTGCATTTGTTTTGATTCTCATGAAAGTTAATCTCTCTTTCTTTTGTACATCTCAGGAACCCAAGCCCTTGGCCGCCTGAGAAGCACCGGCTTATGCAACGCAAGAAACAGCAAGACAATCTGGTGCGCAGAAGTCTGAAAAAGCACCACCTAGAGAGCATGAGGTCTGACCCACTGTAGGATACGGAAAGAGCGAGGAAGGAAAGAACACAGAATACAGGGCAACATCCGATGATTACATCTCGTCAGATACAGAGGAAAGCATCTATAACATGAGGGAATACGCAGAGGAGCTTTTGCCTTATCCTCGCTCTATCCTTCAATGCTGACAGGTTTCTCTGAGCAATCACTTTTCAGGGGGGGGGTGTCCCTTACTATGACCCCCCCAGATACAGGAATCTAGCAAGGAATCCGAGTGGGCAAACCAGGACAGACGCCATTCTTCTTCGACCATGTTTCGGTAGCGCCGAATTGCCAAATCCTTTACTGTTGTTCTCCAAGGAAATACTGATTGAATTGTGCATGCAGACAATGCACATGGTCTAAACCTTCCTGCCTCTTCTCCTTGAACTGAGGTGGGGCAGCAAACCCATTTGTGACTCTGTTACACAACTGATGCTCTTCCTCTTTGTGTTTCTCTGTTGCTATCTTGAGCCTCACCTTGGCATTCTTCACCACGCTTCTACTTTCCATTTCTTGGTTGTGGTTTGACTCTGAACTTTCTGGTAGTTGTTGTGGCGTACCTGTGTCAACGTGACCCGTTTTTGATCATGGGTTGTCGGCAGAGTTCAGAGGAAAAAGAGGCGGCCAGGCGCTCGAGGCGCATCGATCGCCACCTTCGCTCGGAGAGCCAGAGGCAGCGACGTGAGATCAAACTCCTGCTCCTGGGCACCAGCAACTCAGGCAAGAGCACCATCGTCAAGCAAATGAAAATCATCCACAGCGGTGGCTTCAACCTTGAGGCCTGCAAGGAGTACAAGCCGCTGATCCTCTACAATGCTATTGACTCACTCACCCGCATCATTCGGGCTTTGGCAACACTCAAGATTGACTTCCACAACCCGGACCGTGCCTACGATGCTGTTCAGCTCTTTGCCCTCACAGGTCCAGCCGAGAGCAAAGGCGAGATCACGCCCGAGCTCCTGGGTGTGATGAAGCGTCTTTGGGGTGACGCCGGAGTACAGGAGTGCTTTCAGCGCTCCAACGAATACCACCTGGAGGACAACACGGCCTACTATCTGAACGACCTGGACCGCATCTCTGCTCCTGAATACATCCCAACTGTGGAGGACATCCTGCGCTCCCGAGACATGACCACTGGCATTGTGGAGAACAAGTTCACCTTCAAGGAGCTTACCTTCAAAATGGTGGATGTGGGCGGCCAGCGCTCAGAGAGGAAGAAGTGGATCCACTGTTTTGAGGGCGTGACCGCCATCATCTTCTGTGTGGAGCTGAGTGGCTATGACCTCAAGCTTTATGAAGACAACCAGACGGTAAGGACAGACGAAGTGACTTGGGTTAACCGCTCAGTAATCAAAGCCTTGGTATCTTGAATTATGTGTTTAGTTTAGGACAGCTTTAGTCAAAGAGTCATTAGTTGATAATGATGAATTATTATTAGTTTTATTGCTCGATAGGGAAACAGACTGATTGTTGCATCAATGGAACTTGCAGTGGAATAGTAAGAACAAACTAAAAGTAAATGACAATTAATAATCAGCCGCTAAATATAAAAATATATAAACATAATCATGTTATTATTCATTCATTTCTAATTACAGAATTGCACAGAAATGGTGGTGACAAAGTGAACAGGAACACCAGGTCTAGTGGTCTAAATAATAAAACAGCTTACTCAGTTACAGAAATTATAAGATTAATCCTGTGATTGAAGTATGAGCAGCTCTGGTTCAGATCATACTGTAGTTTGAGGACAGAATATAGAAATGAATGAGAGGAGAGCAGTTTGAGGTTCTCCAAGAACTTGAACACAGTTCTAGGTTGCCCCTGGAAATGTAACAGAAGTGGAAAGTGTGTAAATTACATTGGAGGGCTGAGACATTTGATTTTTAGTGTGGTCTTTCTGTTATTTCACTCTCTGTTATTACACAAATCTTGTGGTCCACTAAACCGCAGGTGTGCAGTGTTATAAAATGAGCCCAGCCCAATTTCTAACAACCAGAGCCAAAGCAAACAGGCATGAATGAGCAATAAAGTTAAGGCAATAATGCTGTGTCTGAAAGCTGGTCGATCCTCATCTGGTCCACCTCGGATAAAACTGCAGGAGGGGGAAGCAGAGTGGGCAGTTGTGTTTTCCGGCAATTGAGGTGTCCAGATAATGCAAACAGAAACACACCAGGCCTTACGTCATCAGCACTTTGTTGTGTCATCCACACTGTAAATCCGTCCTTCTGCCCGGCCCCTGACGCTCTTACCTCTTTATCTCTTAATTTCACATTTCCCACGTGCCACCCTGCCCATGGAATTCAGCCCTCAAACTCCAGAGATCGCAGACACAATTACACCCGCCCTCTGCAAACACCAGGCAGGTGATATTTACGTTGACTGGCCAAATCCAAAGCACTCGCTCGCTTTGTGGGTAAACAGAAGAACTATGTTCCTCCTTTACTTCTGCTTTCTCTGGCCCGAGGAGGAAGTTAATCGCTAATCAGTCTCACAACAAGAAAGTCAAAGTGGGGCTGTGGCCTGGAATATCAATTAGCAATGGAGAGTTAAAAATAAAAGTGTTCTGTGAGTTGGGTGGGTGGGGGGGCAGGGCATGTACAAGAGTGATAATTGAGTTCACAGTGCAAGGTGTTAGGGTGTACCTGTGAGAATTAGCAAGTTAGGCACCAAGGGAAATAGCTGATGTGAAGTTTTGTATGTCCTGCTGTGTCTATGTGTGTGTGTGTGTGTGTGTGTGTGTGGGTGCGGGGGGGAGATGGGGAGATAAGGATGTGGTAAGCAGAGGAAGCCGAGAGACGATAGGAAATTAAAGTCAGCGTTCAAAGTCAGAGGACATGGTGGGGCAGCCTCACTTCAACAGCTTTCGCAAACTTGATGCCCTGACCTCTCCTAGGAGCAGGTTCTGGCTCGGGCTGTCTTCACACATGAGTCACAGTGTCGCAAAACAGTGCCTTATGAGATCAAATAAACATCTGGGGAAGAGGGAGCAAGGTGCCATCTGGATTAAAGTTATAGTGTTTTCTTGTTTTGCCAGATACAAACACATGGAACTTTTTATGTGAAACTTCTAAACTTTAACATGTTGGAAAAACATCCATCCGTTCTTCCATCATCTGAACTGTACCAGGGCACAAGGGCACTAGAGCCTGCCCCAGCGCTCATAGGGTTAAAGGTGGAGAAACACCAGTTCAGTAGGGAAGACTACAAACAGTCACACACTCACACCTAGAGACAATCTAACATCTCCAGTCTACCTGGCATTCCTGTCTTGGGACTGTGTTAGGAAAACGGAGAACATGGGGGAAACTCACAGAGACACAGGGAGAACATAAAACTCACACCTTGGCTAGGAAACAAACCCAGGACTTTCTTGCTGTTAGGTAACAGCGCCACACACAGCACTTACCGCGCTACACTAAAACTTTTGCACAGGCCGCATTTTATTTTGCTAGTACACATAAACATCAACTGTGCATTAAATGTGTATCTCTGAGTAGGAGGGGATTATTTATGTTTGTCAAGGAACAAAACATGCCACAGGGACCAAAGGTTTTTGCCCCACACTTGCCTTGGGTCAGATCATTACATTTCCAATTGGCTTACTTATGTTTTTTTCTGACATGCCACTCGTTCTACTAAAGACATGTGAAAAAGTGAAAAAGATGTGTTTGAGACCAGTTAACTAGACGCTGTGTGAGGTGATTGTGTGATGGTTTAGGCAGTTTGCTGAGTGTTAATTAGTGGAGTATAAAGTAACGAGCTTCAGACACCAGCCATCTCTTGGTTGACTGACATTGATCTTTCTCTGAACTATCACTTTAAGGCCTGACCTGGAGCTTGAGATGTTGAAGCGGTCCAACCACTCTGTGAATATATGTATTAGTCATGAAGCAGTAAGAGGCATCATACATATTTCAGACCATTAAAAATGGGCTTAGATACACTCCCCTACTTAACTTGAGCTTGTGACGTCTCTGGGCTACACTAAAACTCAGTTCATTTCATAACACAAGCAGGTAGAGAAGTGTGCAAGGGCCTGAGGCAGGAGCCTCAGATTAGATTAGTGAATGAGTGTTTTGTGCATTAAGACTGGCCCACTGAAATCATGAAACACCATTTAAATAGTCTTACAGGACATCTAGGCAGCCAGATTTTGTTTTAAAAATAAGTCAATTCCCCAGCAGTACAACACTGTAAAACACTTCTAGTTTACCCACCCAGTGCTGATTCTCTGCTCATAATTACAATTTTGTGTTCTGAAAATTTTACCATGGATCAGTGGCATAATTCCATATGCCACCAAGATGAGTAAAGTTTTTGCTATATAGTTGATTACAGCTTCACACCTAAACTGTTAGAAATTTACAACAGGATAATTTTTTGGAGTTTTTTTCTCTAGATTTTTCAAGATTCAAGATACTTTATTTGCTAGTTATACAATATGTAGTGCAATGTAACCCTTAGTTGACCCGTAAGACTGCGATAAATAATTGAAATTAGAAGTTTGGAAAAGCTTAACTAAGGTAATACAAATATACAGAAAAAATATTCACCGACATGTAAATAGAGTCTGATTTTTTAATATAGCCCATTATCATTCAGCATGCTGTTCAGCAGTGGTTCCCAACCTTTTTTCCTTGCCAGGACCTCCCAACCACAACCACCCGCACAGATGCACAAAAAGAATAAAGTGATTAATTACAATTTATTTGCAAAAAATAAACAGTGGTTGTAGGTTTTTGTTCATATACTCTTAAACACACACACACACACACACACACACACACACAGACTTTTATGTTTCTCCATTTGTCTCCAAACACTGGTTTTATAGCCACTACGCCATTGCATGTCGTATTTTCTCACAGAGATGCAATCTAATTTATATACTTCATGCACATTACCACTAAGTGATGCAAATCCTTCTATTCTCTACAAAAGTCATGGGAAAAAGGGGCTCAGATACATAGTATGTCTAACTGAGAGCCATCTGGGACTCAGTCTGTGAGCTCAGATCCCTAGTGGGCACTGTTTGGGTAAAGAGTCCATAGTTTCATGACTCACAGGGTGCACTTGGGAGTCAGGAGCCTTTTGGGAATTAGCCTCAGCTTGAATGCCCATGAGGCCCAGAGTTCATTTATGTGATGTTATTGGATTGGATGTGTGCAGGTTGTTTCAGGACACAGGTTTGTTCACACAAAATACAGAAGTAAAGAATGGAAGGTTGTTGTTGTGTTGGTACTTGGGTGTTTAATTGCTTCTAGGGTTGAAGAACTCCAGTCCTTGAGCACAGTTTGGTGAGTTTCAGCTGAGAAGATATTTGGCAACGTAGGATGCTGATTGAGATTGCACAGGGACAATTAAAAGACTCAAGAAACAAAATGGAGAGACTTTTTTAAAAAGAGGATATAAAACATTCAGATCATGTGTAATCAGATCCCAGCCCCTGCAGTATAGTTCAATTTGTACAGCATTATGTTTGTGTGTGTGTCTGTGTAATAATAACAGCAATATTAAAGTGGCATTTGGCCGACACCCTTATCCAGAGCGACTTACAATCATTAGTTATGGGGACAGTCCTCCTCGAGACACTGGGGGTTAACTGTCCTGCTCAAAGAAACAATGGTAGAAAGTGGGTGGTTGAACCTGCAACTTTGTGGTCATTGAGTTCACAGGCAAGTGCTTTACCCACTAGGCTACAACCTTGTCTGAGGGTGTGTGTGTTAGATTAAATAAAGTATCACTACTACCTCTTTATCAGCAGTAATAGGAGTCATTCATGCTCCTTCAATGCCAGGTTGTCGTCTGTCATGGCCCATCTGAAGTAAGCCTGGTCACCCCATCTACACTACCAGTCACAAAGATTTTCTACATTTGCGTGTTACTCATTTATTTACTAAATAGTCTTTTCAGTAAAAAAAAACATTTACTGTTTGCTCAACATTTGAGCTCCTTTATTAGCCAGAAAATGTCAGATATTTTTTGAAATTTTTCATCACAATTGACCTACAAAATGCCCCTAATTAAAATTGCATTAAAACTGACAAAAGCAAGGAAAACTGACCCTTTGTCACGGCTGTGGGCCATAGATGGCCACCGTGTTTTGTTTGGACTTTTATTTTGCCTTATGTCTGCTTTGTGTCA
>JBBPDC010085072.1:0-10185 GCA_037974485.1 Hemigrammopetersius urotaenia
ATAAGCACATCTGAAGTGTATTACTTTTATTATAGATTTAGTTATGATATTTTTTAAGATGACTGCCCACCGACTGTGCATTAATTACTGAAAATACTTCTTGTTTGTTGTTGTAGTTTATGGTATGAGACATGGCAACGACACGCAGCCAGTCAAAGGTCTATCTTCTGGATGAATACGTTGAAGGTATAACTGGTGGAAAGTTCTTGGTCGTTTTTTGTATCTTCACCTCGAACAGAAACACACAATTCGCCAGGCTTCTGCTGCCAGTTGTTAAAGAAACCACAGTCTTTTGGCAGAAAGCAAGAATTCCCATGGAGGATGTTCAGAATTGCCAAAGCAAGATAGAAAGAGCATTTGAGCAGTGGAGGCTGCTGAAAAAAACACAAAGGTCGAACATCTACTCAGAAAGCCAATGAAAATGCATTTGTTGAGAATCTGGATGGTCTGTTTGATCTAGCACCCGAAAATGCATGGACAATGATAACCATTGATGAAGATCGCCAGTTTCTTCTTGCACGGCGAGAGAAAGGGGTTGTATGGCTGGATGGGACAAGCAACTGCATGAAAGAGAGAAAAGAGCTGCAGAAAGAAAGACGATTAGGAATGTGAGAAGAAAGCGCATGGAACAGCTGCAAGAAAGAAGCTGTTAATCTGTAATTCTAGAGTCCTCCTCTTCCAGTTCAGATGATGACGTCAGTACTGGCGAAACTGACATGACAGAAGCCAAGGCTAAGACTCCTTCAAGAAAACGAGTCAATGCTGGCTGCTGCACTAGATAGATCAAAGCTGTCTGATCGTAAAGCCATGTATGTGCTTGCAGAAACAACAAAAAGCACGGGTGTAGAAACTAACAGCTTGGCACTCAACCGAAGTTCCGTCCGTGTTCAGCGTAAAAAGTTACGGTTTGAATTGACTGATCAAGTGAAAGCTGACTTCAAACCCGATGTTCCATTAGTAGTCCATTGGGATGGCAAACTTCTCCAGAACCTAACAGGTAATGAACACGTTGACAGGCTGCCTGTGCTTGTGTCTGGAAAAAACATGCCGACTATTGCAAAGCTTCCTTCAGGTACCAGTGAAGCCCAAGCCACAGCTGTTCATGCAGCACTTGCAGAATGGGACATTACCAGTAAGGCCTGTGGTATGTGTTTTGATACAACGAGCTCCAATACAGGCCTGATAAGTGGAGCGTGCACTCGGCTTCAACAGATGCTGGGCAAGGACTTGCTGTCATTTGCTTGTCGCCATCACATTATGGAACTTCTCATTGGGGATATCCCAGTGGGGATTTATCAACCTTGACCATTTTGAACCCGGTACTGATGATGATTCAGTTTCAATGTTCTTC
This sequence comes from Hemigrammopetersius urotaenia, assembly GCA_037974485.1. Classification (NCBI taxonomy): domain Eukaryota; kingdom Metazoa; phylum Chordata; class Actinopteri; order Characiformes; family Alestidae; genus Hemigrammopetersius; species Hemigrammopetersius urotaenia. The sequence continues at coordinate 1,352 of JBBPDC010085072.1, forward strand.
ACTGAGAAGAAAGATGACATTCTGAAGTTTGCGGCGTTCCTTGGAGGCACACCATCTCGTGGAATCCGGTTCAATGCTCCTGGAGGTATTCATCATGCCAGATGGACGTCGAAGGTCTTGTACAGTCTGGAGATTTTTATGTTTCGCAATCAATTCTCACTCAGTGCTCGTGAAACAAATGGGCTGAAGGATTTCTGCACGTTTGCTATAAGCAAGATGAAGAACAGCTTCAGTTCTTGATGCAAGTTGTGGAACAGCTTCGTTACATGTTTCCAGACTGTTGCAAACGTACTCTGGCTGGTGACGGTGGTTCTCAGAGGGAGTAGGCATCAGGCAAATCTGTATGACATCTGACGATGACGGGACTGACTGTTGAGTGTTGATTAGAAATGGCTAGTGCTAGAATTACTGATAGATTCAAGTCAATCATAAATTCAATCATAAACGATAACATTATCCGATGTATATGCAGCATAATGTTCGTTTGCACTGTTTTGCACTTAATTAACCTTGAAAAATTGACATTATTGAGCTAGAAAATTACTACAGAACTGTTAGTGTTCCTATTCAACTGGATAATGGATATTACACAATGAAATGATGTTTGATTGTTTTGACATGTTTATGTTATGTTAGTAATCTCAGAAATTACGTTCGGATGCATTTTTCGTTCATTATTGGAAACTTGAGATGCATTGAGCTACCTCTAAACATATTCTGATTTGGTTTTTACTTTTCCTGTAGTGTTTTTATACCTAAAGGAACAAAATAATGGGTTAAGACCAATGAAAATGTAAATTTTAAAAAATAGTGCCTTATAACGACCACCCTAATACACACAGTACTGACAACAGCACGGAGCTGGTAGACTAGTGGTTAAGGCATTCGCCCTGTGACCAGAAAGTCCGGGTTCGATTCCCAAGACCGCTAGGCACCACTGAGGCACCCTGAGCAAGGTACCGTCCCACGCACTGCTCCCCGGGCGCCGTGTTCCTGCTGCCCCCTGCTTCACTTGGTGAATGGGTTAAATGCAGAGGAAGTGTTTCGTGCTGTTCACACTGTGTGCTGTGGTGTGTTCATGTATGACAAATGTTCACTTTCACTTCACTTGTATGAAGTCAGACACAGATGAATAAGCATTCTCCAGCAGAACATTTTTTCATTGTTTAACACAAGCTCCACTTCCAAGATGATGAAACACATTAAAACACTCCAGACCTGTCAGTGCTGCAATCAAATCAAAGCTCTTGTGGCGTAAAGTAAGTAGATACTATTAAAGTTTTAAAATGTATGTTCACTTTTTCATCCATACAGTCATATACAGAAACTGAAATCTGTAAATTTAAATCATAGTTTTTGGGTCAACAAAACATATACAGTTTAGTCATGTCATTTCACGCTAATAAGTATTTAAACCAGTACAGCCAATCAGGGCAACTAATCAAAAAGAGATGACTGACATATCTGTCTTAAAGGTCCAAAATCAAATGCAGACAGTTTCATACTAAAGGGATGAACAAAGGCTGGAAAATGAATTAAGATGAATACTATATTTTGTACACAAACCAACATCAGTACCTGTCCTCACTAATTCCCTTGTACAATCAAATCATCACAGCAATGTTCACCTTTTGCCCGGTGCTTTCTGTCTCGGGCGCAGGTCCTGCAGCAGCTTCGGGGGCCGCACGAGGCACGCTGGTCTTGTCAAAGTCATCAAGAGCACCTGAGGGACAGGAGAGAGGGATACAGGTGTGTGAGACCCCCTCAATCTCAAAGCATACACAGCAGGTGCAGAAGAGTGGTGTGGTCAGGTGTGTCCGTGTCTGAAGTCCAGTTAAACCAGTGTGTGAGTTTGGATGCCTGAGGGGCCAGAATGCAACTGCTGTACCATTTTGGGTGGAACGGAGAGTTAGCAACAAGAAGCTAATTAAGGCACACTCTCCCTGCGGCATCTACATAAACACATTTATCTCACGTTATAATCCTCTGACTGCATCGTCTCGTTTTTTTAGCTTTAATGTCAACCTTACTGTCCAACAGCTCGTCCAGCTCAGTGTCCGCAGCCTGATGCTCCGCCATCGTTCCACTCAGGACGGGGTAAACTCACGCCACCCAATACGATAAAAGTCCCCGTCGAATAATAATTAAAAAAACATTATATAATAATAATAATGATGTATAATATATACTGTTATAATATAATCGCTAAAGATTCATTCTATAATAATTATTTATTATTATTATTATTATTGTTACTATTAATTGTTTATTGTTGTTATTATTATTTATATTATTACTGATTTATTATGCAGTCCTTGTTTCCTCCTATTAATTAAAAGTGCTTTTGTGTTTTATTTTATATAATCCATGTTTAATAGTCAAACAAATCTCATACATATAGAAAAATATTATACGGTTTATAGATTAGTCTACTTCGTTGGATTTATTGAATTTATTTAGACTGTATTTTTTGTCTGAGTATTGTCTGAGATTTTATCTACTATATTCTGATACTCCATAAACCTTGTTGAGGGACAGTCACAGCCATTACTTTTGTTTTTAACTATGTTCTCCCCATTAATACATTTATTACAAAGTTTTTTCCCGCATTAGAATACAATTCACCTTCGCTGTAACAGTGTGCAGTTTAAGTAAAAGCATAATAAAAGTCTCCTTCACGAGAAAGATGATATTACTTTGCGTCCGAGACCAATGAAAAGTGATTAGTTGCCACTATTTTACAATCATCACGCGGAGCTTCACTGGGGGTCACTAAACAGCCGTATTTGTGTTGAAGACGTCTAGTTCCATTCACCACCATTGTAAAGAAATTGTTACAATGCAGAGTTTCACAATGCCCACTGTTTACACACACGGAATGTAGTAAACGTTATCAATCAAAGTCGGGTGTAATTAAAACATTGGTGTTGTTTGGAAGGCCGATAGTTTGGGCATTAAGATTAAATACTCGTGAAGCTGTTAAAGAAAGCAGAATGGCACATTGCTGCCCAACACGCTCTAGCTAGCACCGCTAGCCACTCAGTAGGCATCGTCAGACAGGTGACTGGAATGATAGCAACAGTTGCCAAGGTGGGATTGGTCAGTGATGTTGCGAAGGCGAGACTTGGGCACGATTCTCGGTTGAGTGACACGAGACTGATCCTATCAGCATACTGTGGGTGGGGAATCCTGGTCACTGTGTGCTGGTGGGCGTGACCCGGTGTTGTCGCTCGAGGTTGGTTGTGCTGCGCGGGGAGAGACCGGGATCCTTCAGAACCACTAAACTTCTAAACGGCTCGGTCCGGGACCCAGCGGAGAGAGGGACAACTCGGTAAGCTGCTTCAGACCCCGGTCACACACCCTCTGTCTCGGTCCGAACCGGGCTTGTGTGTGAGTTTGTCTGAATCCAGCGTCGCACGGGGGCTGCCACGCGCCGGGGGCCTGCGGTGTTAGTCGGGGTCACAGAGGCGGCGCGCTCGAGTTTGAACGCAGTCCCGAAGCGCCTCGCCGGAAGGTGAATCGCCATGAAAATAAGCGCCGCGGTCTGTGCGCTCGGCCCCGGACCTCACGGTTAGCCTAGCTTAGCTACGCGCCAAAAACGAGCAAGCCGGTTCGGAACCGATCGCCCCTCACTTTTGCCGAACTTTCACTTTTACTGAACAACGGCTGGATTCCAGTATTCTCCCCTGCGCCCTGACTGGAACTACAGCGGCCTGGGCCAATTCGCAGCTAGGGAACGGCCCGAGTTCTGTTCCGTTCTGTAACGTTAGTACCTGCAGGCTAAACACTCTGGACTGTAGTACACATCAGCCGAACGGTTCTAAAACACGAGCACACGCCAGTCAAGCACCCTGGTCCTAGAACTTAAGTACCCATTAACCCAAGTGCCCTGGTCCTAAAACTTTAAAATTCATTAACCATGTGCCTTGTTGTAGAATGTTGGTACACACTATCCCAAGTTATGGTCCTAGGAATTTAGTACATGCTTACTGAGCAACACATTCTAAGTGTAGCCCCAAAGTTTACACCGAGACCGAGCAGAGGCTGCGTTCCAGTATTCACCCCTGCGTCCTGACTGGAACTCCACCCGGCCCGAGCCAATTCACATCCAGCGGGCGACCTGTTCTTTTCTAGAACGTTAGTTCTAAAACATGAGCACATGCCAGCCAAGCGTTCTGGTCCTAGAACTTAACTACATGCGAACCAAGCAGTCTAGAACACGAACACATGCTAATTAAATGTTGCCGTTCCAAAACTTTAGTACAGAGCCAAGCGCCCTGGTCCTAGAACACACAACCAAGCGTTCTGGTTCTAGAATGTGAGGATGTGAGTAGACTTTCTCTGATGCTCCTAGTTCTGTAACCCGAGTGCACATTAACTAGGCTTTGTATTCATGAGCAGACTGTACTAGATGCACCTGGGGGAAGTCCAGAGGGAGGGACCGCCGATCTAGAATGCTGGCTAGCGTTAGCTGGACTGAGGGATTAGTACAGGATCTCAGTACTGCAGTAGTGTTAGTACTCAGTGCTGCTTTGGTAGTACTGCTTTGGAAACACCAGGAACGTTTTAGTATACTAGCTAATTTATTCCTAAAGCTCAGCCCAGGATAACGAAACATGAGGCCTGGTTGTTGGTTTAGGGTGCGGGTGAAATTAACAGCCATGGGAGAGCAGCTTTTATCTAATGTTTATGATGCACATGTCAGCTTATTTAAGGTGCACATTCCAAACCAGGAACCCACCCAAAAGGGAACTCGCAGCACCTTTTCTACATGATTTTCTTCTTACTTAAAAAAAAAGTCAGAACTCTCATAATAACAGCCATTTAATTTGTGAAAATATGACAACTGCTCACTGAGTTTAAAATAATGCCATTAGTGTTAGTTTTTTTTCAATATTGTAATCAATAAATATCAACTGTCACAAACCCAATGTCCTAGTTCACATTCTGCAGTGTACACACACACACACACACACACACATATATGTATATATGTATGTATATATATATATATATATGTATAAATGATTTACGGCCCCCTAATCCGCTTTTCTGTGTCATTTTGGACTGTTAAAAGATTTTTGATGTGGCTTAGTTGTATTTTTATGTGCTAAAGAATGATTTTGCATTAGATTTCACCTAACTGTGTTAGGATAGGTAAGTGACTAGGATGTGTTTCGACGTACACCAGAATTGTATATATATGTATATAAAAATGCTGGGCAATACTAAAAAGTGTTATACACAAAATTAAATAATTCATTCTAAAGTAATGTATTACGCACTTCTTTTTAAAGTGCTGCTGAACAAAAATGCCATAACATTTGGTTTGCAAACACTTTAAACAAATAAGGAACTTTTTTTTTTTTTTTACAGCAGTGTTACCTTTAACACAGTTACACAGCTGCAGTTTAACTATTTCTTCTAAACTTAAACATTAATGTAATAAAAATAAATATAAAGCCAAAGCTATTTGCCACTGCAGGGCGTTCACATTTGATCTAGTTTGTTATAGAAAAACAAGTTCCCCTCAGAGGCCAGAGTACGGGGGCCGGAAACATTATAGGAGCTACAGAGACGGACCGACATCATAGGAAAGACTATGTATCTGAATGTAGTGTCAAAGTCCCTGTTGTAATGGTGTCCCATTACTTTTGTCCATGTAATATATTGATAGCCACACTGAGTGGATGGGATTTTACAGTGCAAATTGATGATACAAAAGTATCTCAAGTTAAAGAAATGGGATATTGGTCAATGGCGAAGTCAATCACCTGATCTCAACCCAGCAGAGCAGCTTTACAGTTATGGTCAAAAAGTAATGGGATTTCCTGAGCTACTATAGGGCAGATAAGAGGTCGCTAGCAGAGACTGTGAATGTTCGAGCAGTCAAAGTGAGGTGTTAAAAATACACGCTGATCTGTCCCAGTCGACACTGGCTGATGGCTTTTATGTTCTTTCCACAGGTAATAGCAGAAGGCGGCTCATCCTTTTGTTTTTTCCTTATTTATTTTATTTAGTTTATTTAATTCACTTTACTTTGAACCCAAATCCTACCTTCTCTGCCTTCCCCACCTCCCTCTTTCTTTAATCAGCGTGTATTTTTATTACCTTATTTTGTTTTCGGTATCTTCAGAGTCGGGATCTGTGACGGCTCTTCATGGCAGTCAGACGGGGACACGTTAGATACTTAAAAGTGAGTAGAACTTGTGTCTGCAAGGGGGGTGGGGGAGTCTCATGCTCCGTACGGCCATCATTCAATCACCCACGCTACAATTGTTCCTGAAATTAGGACGCTCTAATCGTTACCGCTATAGATCCCTCTCTTCAGATTTTGGTGCAGAAAATAAAGATGTCACATGAAAAGATGTGAGAAGATTCAGCAGTGATTTATTTTGATGCGGAAATAAAGATCACTACAAATGTTGAGCGTTGGTGATGAGCAGAGCGCTGCTCCCACCCCTCCCACTTATCTAATTCGGCATTGAACAGCTGTGTTAGAATGTGTTACACTGGTGAAAATCCGATAGCAGCACCATTTGTCCAGGAGTACTAACCAATTTAGTACCAGTTCGCCCAACCCAGCACTATTTATCTGAAACAGTCTGATGGAAGCGTGGGTGAATTTGAATGTACGGATTGGGCCGGGAAGCAGTTGATATCACTCAACATTAGAAATAGAAAGTTGTGGCAGTGCACACTGAGGGTGCGATACTGACATGCAAGTCAGTTCTTAAAAAAGTGTTTCAGGATAGAATTACAGGCCTAATTATGTTTGTTGTTCTTTCACTACTGACAGTTCCACAATGTGCTCCACAATCCATATTATGACTTCTTCTGACTTCATTAACGTAAATTCTAGGAATGCGCCACCATATTTATTTATTTTGGGGCAAAAACCGAAAATGAGGAAACACGTCGCCGAAAACCGAATTGGCGAAAGAAATTATTATACCAATTTGTTGTAATGTTGCCCTTATGGCTGGGACTGTGTGTACTTGCAATTGCATAAATTAATGTTCATGGTTTAAAGAATAAATCTGTTACAAAACTATGAAAATATTAGCATTCAAAAACATCCACTACAGACGATGTGATCTCGATGTTTTGATTTTATATGATAAATTAATGCCGACGTTGAGAGAGTCTTTGTGGATACACCCCCTCTCGAAATTTCGGCATTGATTGCTTCCGCTAGTCTCTTTTAGATACAGTAATCCCCTGCTTTTCGCGGGGGTTACGTTCCAAGAGCACCCGCGTATAGTGTAAGACAAAAGCCTAGTTTTATAGTATAAACCCCAAATATGCTTGTAGAACACTCTAATTTCGTGTTAAGGTAAATAATCATCATCGGAAAACTATATTGCTTAAAAAACACAAACTACGAGGACAAGGTTACGGTTGTTGATTGCGCCATCACTGTTTTGGTCGGGCTGAAAAATTTAGTTGCCTGAATATTCGGTGCATTCCTAGTAAATTCAGCTATATTTCCATATGAAATATTACTGTATACATTTTAGTACTACCAGGAGAACACAACTTGGCATAGTGAAATACCCCTGTACTTTTGAAAATCGTCCATCCAGATTAGAGCCCGACCGGTATATAGCGGCAGGCCGATATTATCGGCCGATATTAGGCATTTTCCAAACTATCGGTATCGGCATTTCTAACGGCCAATAAACGAATATTTCAAAAATAAAATAAAAACGGACGAAACGCCCTTCAACCATGTCATGAGTGTTGACGTTGTATAGTTTGTCCACCAGAGGGCACTCTACACCGTCCCTGTTGGCCACACATCCTGCAACCTGCTGATCCAGCCAGAGTTGGGCAGAGAGAACCAGTTATCCGTGAGTGAGATCATCGGTGAAGTGTGTTCAATAACTAATGTTAGGGAAATCTGTTCATGTTTTGTTGTGCGTTTCTGAAATGAAATAAAAAAAAATATATATATATATCGGCCGATATATTTTAAAACCAACAAATATTTGTATCGGCCTTCAAAATCTTTTATCGGTCGGGCTCTAATCCAGATGCGTTATTCATTTTTCCTTGCTGCAGATTGGCTGCTGCTCCGTGACGCATCTCTGGCAGATGCAGTCCAGCATCATGGTTGCGGTTGCGTAAAAAAAAACTCCCCTAAAATTGCATTTTTTTTTTCAGCCGAAAATGTTAATGAACTGAATAAACAGTAAATATAAACAAATGTTTCATAATAGATAAATGTAAACAAATAAAACATATTAAATTAAATAGTTTAAAAAAAATGTTGGTCATCTGTAGTGTTGAGCACTGGAGGCTGAATCGCTCGTTCCGGTTCTGGACGTTTCTGAAGTTTGTATCTTACGCCACACGGCCTGAAGAATCCTGTCGGCTTGGATTCCTCTCTGTTTTGCCATGAGGAGTGTTTTCAGAGTACACAAGGCCTCTCTCCTTGCGTGAGTGGGATGGTCAGGCTGACCACCAGGAGGTCAGCCTCTCAGTCCTGACTGGCTGCTGGAGTGTTCCAGACGGTCAGGGGTGTGTGTATGTATTTTGGCTATGCAAGAGTAGCTTCTGTGTTGGGGTGAGAGAGCTAATATTCTTAGTTTTGTTGATATTTTCAGGGTTTATGTTTTGCAGGTTTGTTTCACATTATCAATAAACTGGGTCAGTATAACTCTGTCTTACGCTCACATACAAATATCACATTATCGCATTCTTTGATAAACTCCCAGTTAATGCCCTTTTCCACTGGACTGCCCAGAAGATATAGTCTAGAGCCCGACCGATAAAGGATTTTGAAGGCCGATACCGATACAAATATTTGTTGGTTTTAAAATCCGATATTC